>JAOBYF010020013.1:0-13201 GCA_025403605.1 Parazoanthus darwini
TTGCTACGGCTCTGCAACACCACACCAACACCACCAATACATATTTCCTTTACAGTCACTCCGTGTCAGAAACTAGCTGAACCGTCGACTTTTCATATTGCATCAGGTCATGCATTTGACAGTTAACATCTTAAAAACGTTTCGAGGCTCAAATCGCCAAAAATATGAACACCTAAGCCTCTGTTCAAAAATACATTTTCTTATGAAAAAAGAGTGTAGCGCATGAAAAACTCAGCCGGAGTTACAGATTGTATTCAGTTTTAACCAATTTTATGTTTTAATCATTTTTTTACCCACTTTATCAGTTCTTACAAAAGATATTTATACATCGTTCTTTGTCGCGATGCTCGCACAATAAAAGGACAAAGTAATGTCTTATGATAAAAATGGGTCACAGGGAAATAAGGCGTTCTATTGGAGAATTTCAGTTCTTGTTATTAACGAGTCTACCAGCTGTCGATTGGCTGTTCGAGAGAAAGGTTTCTTTGTATCGTGTTTCGAAAGTGCTACGATTTGAAAAGGTTTGTTTGTAAACACTATATCAGCTGACATCCGCCTATAGGTCTTCCTTGAAATACTTGTAGTTAGAACATGTTTTCAGGAAGTGGAAGGTTGTTCCTAGGGGAAGGATCTGTCACCGTGGTTTACTGGCAAGTTCCCAGTTGCCTTTGATCGTGAAGAGCAAGTGGGAATGTACTTGAAAATGTAGTGGTGTTTGAGTTCACGTGTTTTTCGTCCAGTGCTTTGAAAGTTGTAGTTAGTAACTTGAATTTAGCTGTTTAGTTTCTTCGCAGTGCAGTTTCATCGGAATACTTTGTTCTTTGAATTTGTATTTCCATTTAGTTTACGGTTGGGATATGTGATAGCTAAGTAAGGGAGACGGCCTTTCCGAAGACGCGAGTGACCGCTGCCAAGGAAAAGAAGCGTCTTCAAAAAGGCTTTAAGGAACTACAATGATAGTTGTTCCCATTGGAAAAATATAACGGTATAACTAAAGCCACTGTTTGTGCCATATTGCAAATTGACCCAACTTATATACGCCTTTATCTTACATAGCTTAACAGGCAAGTCGTACTTATATAACACAGAAGTTTAACATGTTTTATTATTCAGTATTTTTATTGCAAATAGGTACTGATATATTTTAAAATAATTACAGCGAGAAAGTGAAGGATACTTTAAAAGTTTTACTTGGATAATTCCACGACCAAAACTAAGATTTTACTGTTGCAAGAGTACATGCTCCGTCTGTTGTGGTTCAAGGAGAAAGCTTGGTTTCATTTTCGTCGCGCATGTAAGGATCGAATACACGTCCACCGAGACAGTTCCACTTGTTCATCTTCTTCAGAATTTTTATGTATCAGAGTTACTTGTTCCTATACTATGTACTCCTGTAAGATATATAATGCGTATACAATGATGATGGACAAAGTACGATTGTTCAGTAGCGCTAACCGCTCACGTACTCAGGTACTTATGATAACGTAAACATGCGAGTGGTGAGCAGACAAGGTGAAGAGCGTTTATCAGGCCAATAAACGGCGAGCAACCATTTACGTTGAAACTGTAACTTTCTTCCCAGCTGGCTATCTCTTTCCTTTTGAGATTGTCGTTGTTCTGTTGAACAAACAAGAGGAATAAAATTAGCGGCGACACGATTTTCCCTTTGGCATTTAAACCATTAAAAACCAAAACTTTTGTTGTTGCTTTCTCACCATTCAAATGAAGTAAGAAGTTACTTTCTTAGTTCATTCCAACGCGCCCAATATTTCACATGAACAGGAATTTTTTTTAAATCAAAAAGGTTTTGAAACCGTTGTCCATGAGATTCACGTTCACGATCAAATGTTAATCGAAAATGAAAATAAAGATATGATTGATGATACATTGTTTTAATTTTGTCTTTCAAATTGTATGTGTGTTGACATAAAACTCTTTCACGTTTTCACCCAACTCTATTCAGCAAAGGCTAAGGCTATTAAAAAACCATTCATCCCATACTAAGCATTTCAATCAGCTGATTAAATTTATTGAGTGTAGGAACTAATTTTAAATGATTCTCCGGTCATCTTCAGCAGCCACCACGATTAATGCGGCCTCGCTAGCACAGGGAACCGACACGTTTTGAGGGAATCTGGTTATTTTGTTGGGTTCAAAGTTTCCAGATTTACAGAAAAACTTATGAAACAACTGCAAGAGGAATAACACGGTAAAATAAGCAAATTTAGGGGAACATGGGTAAAAACCAATGCAGCGCCATTCCGGAACTACATTACACTGGCTGCGAAGCATTAAATTACAAATCAATTCTTACGAAAGATACGCCAAAAATATAGTCGAGAGATAAAATTTCCTTTCAGCAAATCGCGAAAAGGGTCGCGATACATGCACAAGCCCGTTTGAACAAATGTATTAAGCATACGCCGCTGAGAAGAGTAAATAATACTAAACAAAGAAAGGTCGAAAATACCAGGAACAAACACGTTTAGCCGATTTGGGAAAAGTCGGGCATCTCAGTACATAATGTGACGACAAGCCAGGAAGACATTAAGCAAGTGGACAAAAAAAAATTCAAAAGAAGATGGGATTTCTGTCGCCTTCCGTGTGCTGAAGCCTTTCCCGAGTAGAAAACTCATGAAACAAAGATGAGAAGTAAACATAGTGCAGAAAGCGTGAGAAAGCCAGCCGAGTGTACGCCCGCGATCCTCACCGCAACCTATGGTCAGCGGGGGCAAGCAAAACTTAAAACTAAGAGATTTTATGCAAAGATGCCCAAGCAGAAATATATGCCAGAATGACACTAAACAACTTTCTCGATCTAGTGTCAAATCGTTTGAACAAATGTTAAACTGATATTAGTTGTTAAATTGCTCGATAGTTCCCGAGATCAGCTGGTTCTTTACAGAATTTTCTATCCGGTATTAACCGTGTAGATTATCTCTTATAAAGTGGCTGGCTGGTTACTCCCACTGGGTCGCTTCGTTAATTTAATTCTTCAAAATCGGCATTTTACAACAGCTAATAAAAGTAAGAACAAACATTCCTGGTTGTGAAAAATAATACAAATATTTGAAGGAATTAACAGAAAAATTGACGTCGGCAGCAAATCAAAATTCGAAAGCAGAGCTGAGGCAGGAAGGTTGCTTCACACAAGGATGGTGTGTACAAAGATGTAGTGTTTACAAACCAGTAGCAGAGAAATAAAGGTTGTCGAATTGAGAATTATGAGTATTATTGGCTGATATTTAAAATTAACTCTGAAGGGGACGGAGAATTGGACAAGATGTTAACTTTTCAATAACTGATCTTATAATCGTGTAGAACGAGATTTCGGAGGGATTTTGGAAAGGTAAGTTTAACGCCTTCTATAACGACGAAGCACCACATGTCACCTATGTACTGAGTCACTGAAAAACAAATATAGCGGATTTGGGCTGTACTGTATCAACCGCGGCTGTGTCTTTTGCGAGGTATGAATTCCAAGCTTCGGTTTCCTGTCAACAAATGCCATTTATTTTCGCTAGCAAAGTCATACTAGAAACTCTCTGTACATGCTAATAAGTACACGAATCATACTGAAACGCGAAGTTGATGTCGGGTCAGGTTTAATAATAAACTTCGAGGATAATTCGTGTTGTACAATATGAAGACCGCACGAATAGGCAGACATGGCTGTGGTGGTTCAAACCATTAATGAAAGTAAGCAACAAATCTAGCTCGTTCCCAGCCCACGTTTTGATTTGGCCAACGGCAAACGTAGAATGAGAAGAAAATATTAGCGCATGCTCAGTAACATTACTCGGCAACACAGAGCTGAAAAAAACTGCACATGTCACACCGCTGACATGTTTGCTATACAATCCTCTCCAGGTGAGGATCGCAGATTTTCTGCGCTGTTCTCACGAGTCTGGATCTTTGGGAAAACGTTTTACAACTCAGCTTTCGTAAAATAACAATGCAAAGATCTCTTCCTCTTTTGAATATTGCTTTCGAAAAGCTCATACCGGTGAAAACGACTTGATATTCGGGTATTTAAGTTTCCACCTAGCGTTATCTAGCTCTGTCAATGAGCAATACAAAGGCAGGCACTTAATTTGGAAGTCCACTATAAGGCTGCCCTCAGTTCGCGGAATCGAACCTTATTTTCTCCCAGAAGCCTTTGCTTCTGCCGCAAGCCAGACACAATCGTGGGCTCAAGAAAACAAGACTTACGTACCCAGAAGCCAGGGTCTTTCCTCCCCCGCTGAGGATGAGATACGGAGACCGCTCTGACATTTGCTTTTCCTTCAACAACTGGACAGTATTGAGAGGAGTGTCCACCGCACTCATCTTCTTCAGCATCTGCGAAAACGCAACGTTAACCTTAACAACGAACCTAACAACTAACGGCAAGACGTAACAGGTACGTAAAAGTAAACCTGTAGCAAGTACAGCTAACGCAACAACAGCACACAGCTGTAGTGTGAGACGAGCGTCACTGACTACATGAATAAATCAGTTATCTCTAGCGTGGGTACTCCGCCTAAACTTGAACTCAGTTTATTAGCCGGGCTTCAGTGGTAATATGGGGTCAAGCAGTCTTATTCTGAAAATCATTGATTACCTTCAATACTTACCAAGTCCTCATTGCTTTTCTTGGCTCTCTTTTCCGTCTTCATCTTTCCAGATACTTTTCCGTGGAATTTATGCGACAAGAAGCGGAATGCCTTAAAAACGAAAGTTTTCAAAACCATTGAGCGTTGGCAAAGTTACATCTCAACAAACAAAAAGTAACAGTAAGAAAAATTGACACAAACAGACAGGGGGGCAACACAAACACAAATGGTGATGCGAGCAAAGGAAAGGAAGAAACTTAAACGAGAAAAAAAAACTCGGTTGAAAAACACCTTGAATGCTTTCGAATGAATCTTTAGAATTACCTTAATCCGTGTTAGCAGGTAAACATCGACAATTCTGTTCACAGAGCTAGCGCCAAGAGGTTTTGTTTGTACATTTTTTGTGTTTTTGAATTTCCAGCACGCCGCTCCACTCTTGAAAAATACAACGGAAGTGAACGAACATTGCAAGTTATGTCACATTTCGAGACGGCGGTGCGCAGGAAACTCAAACTTAAGAAATACCAGTAGTCAAACTAAATAATTTAGAACAGAACTGTCATTTCTTACTGCCACTACGGGCTTAAAGAGCAGTAAAGTTTCAGGTGAGAGACGTTTTTTTAGCAGATTCCCTTCAAACGCGCAATTACGAACGCGTCCAAACACAACTGGCATACCACTTATTTATATGAAAAAGAAAGGAAAATGGTAACAGACGTGTGCGAGCTTTGCACGGTCGTTAAGACCTCTGAGTGCCAACCAGAAGGCACCGGTTTCAAACCCCTGCCGGTTTCAAACCCCTGCTGGCGACCTTTTTTCACCACATCGTCCAAGGACAGGGACGTTAAGCCGTCGGTCTAGTCTCTTGACGTTCTATTGGGGACTTTAAAAAAACCCACACTTGTCGATAGGAGTTGGCTAATGCCGGCGTTGTGAACTGTTACCCCCTCCCTACAAAGGGTCTGCTGCAACTGAGGGAAATCTGTAGCAGTGTCCCTCTACCTTCGAGGTAAAATTAAAATTAAAGTAAAATAAGAATCTTGTACAAAAAACTACTCACTTCTTTTGGTGTCAAAGCTCTTCCTGATTCGTCGACATACTCCAGTTTGATATCTGGCTTGTAACCTTCCTTCTCTCTGAACTGGCTGGGATTGTACCTGGCAGGATCAAGCAACATGGTAAGAACCACGTGAAGAGCAGCAACTAAACGCTATCTTAAACGAATCAAACTGTTTCACCTACCTTGAACCTCGCAGCTTCTCCTCCTCCCTTCAAATGGAAAAAAGTTGACATTAGAAGTAAAGTACAGCCGCACTGGACGATAATTGTAAAGGGCATCACAATCAGTATGACCAAGAGAAAATGAGGGAAGAGGAAAGCGGCGCCCAGTCTAGGTCTTCGAATATGTAAATTCCACATCTTCGTGTATTTATAACTCATGCGAACGCTTGGGGAAACAGGCTACGACGATTTTTGAATTGTACAGAAGACAACAAAGTGTTTTTCAAAAATAAATATTAAAAGAGCAACTGATAATCAATCTTTTAAATTTTAGACAAATTGTAGAACATTTTAGGTGAAGTCACCCACTACGTGAGCAGATATTAAAAATAACTAAACAGAGATTTTAACTGTCAAAGACTCCAACAAAACGGAAACCTGAGTATCTGGCTTTCTGAGGAAGGGGGAAGGGAAAACTCCTTCTTGCAAAAAACAAAAAATTACAAGAAATAAGTAAGTATTTCAGAACAATGCCAATAGCGGTCAAACACGACATTTCCATTTAAAGTTTACCTCATTTTGTCCTGGTCAATAACCCCAACAGAAGGAAGCTCTGACATTCCCGCAAACTTCTGTTCCTTTTTCTTCGCTGCCTCAAGAAGACCTAAACGTTGGCGATAGATGGAAAAACAGTCCATGACGTCGGCAGTACATACTATTAACCCTATAAACGCTGGCGTAAACACGACACAATGACACCTAGATTTACCCACACCGAAGAATACTGACACTCAAACAAACGAACGAACCTTTTTTCTGAGCCAAGAGCAAAGCTGCACCGATGCCTTGTCCCACAATAGGTTCCGCGTCCAGAATGTTGCTCTCGAGGTCCTAAAATACATGTATTCAGTTGAGTGTTAGTCTTTAAAAAATGTCAAGGCCTTCCGGAGAAGGGGGGGGGGGGTCATTTGGAGCTCCCATGATTTTCAAAATGGTTACAAATGAAAGCTGACAGTTTAGCACGCAAGCAGCTTTGGCCTTGTTAGTTATTTTCCATGACAATATTCAAGTTGAAATTCAACGATAACTAAATTCAAGGACTTTCAAGGACCGTACAAACCCATTGTATCAATCTGTTTCAATCCATTCCCGTACCCAAAGCCACGCGGTCTTCGTTTGCATTACGAAAAACATTACAAAATCGATAACGGAAGTCAAAGATTCTCTGATTCTCTGCCTTTTCGGCGTATGTATATCTGCAACTTTGTGCCTTTTTTTCACCACACACCTCAGATCTGATACAGATCACTTACATCTTTTCAACATAACCACGTATTGGCCACATTTATTCTCCCTACCACAAAATGAGTAGTTTTAGTTTCGACTAAAAGTCGGAGAACCTCTGATTTCCGTTAACGATGCGTCCAGAGCCCTTCGTTTGACCGAGAACGCGTTTCAATCGTCGTAGAAGTTCATATCTGCGGCATTTAGGGCAGAATTGTGCTTGAAGTATTTGTAACAGAAGTTAATTTTGTGTTTCGAACGTTTCCTGATTGCGCAACCAATCGATGAAAGACCCCTTTAAGACTCATGTTATCGTTAGACTTTGGACCCACAATTTACAATATTTGAGTCTCTGACTCAGGGTTGGGTTTAGGGTTTGGGTACTGTTCATGACTTCCAAGAAATGTTATCAAACTAATAAGAAGAGCGAGGAAGAAAATGCAAAGCAGCATCAAATTCATAATTTACATCAACTCATATTGATCTGTACCTCTTCCTCCTTCCTCTTCTTTTCTTCCTGTGCTTTCACCCACTCCCAGCCTCCTTGAGGTACCTCCGACTCGTCCTCGTGTTCGATGTCCATCCGCCACTACAAGCAATAATAATAATAATAATAATAATAATAATAATAATAATAATAATAATAATAATAATAACAACAATAATAATAATAATAATAACAATAATAATAATAATAATAATAATAACCAACTTCCTGCCTTTCTCTCTTTACTTAACGTCTTTCTCATTCTCCATTTTATTTTTCATTTCCTCTCCCTCTCACTCACTGCAGCCCCCCTAACCTTCACAAAACAGTTGCAATTTTCTTACCTCTTCATCTTCTTCTTGGTCAGCGGCAGATCCTACGACACAATACAGACATGACTTAGAAACCGCTGATTGGTTCGTCAAACTTACGTCACAGAGCACGTTTTGCAAATTCGTTTTTCAAAATGTCGTCTAGTCGTGAGGTTGGATGAGTTAGTGGCGTAAAGCAAAACAACAAATTACATGTTACTCTGACCAACAGGAATTTATGTTAAAACATCATTCATATACAAAGCAATAAGTTACAACTTTGATATCATCTTGCAAGGGTGAGGCGGAAGAAAGCAAATGCGGAGAGATATGTTGGATACATGAAGTTAAACATCGCACATGCATCTCAGTTCAAGCAAGGATCCAAAGCTCTCACAAAAACTCCTTGGCGATATCATGAACCCTCGAAAATTCGCCTTCCACTGACTCGATATACGTTTGTTTCCTCTCTTGGTCATTTTTTCACATAATTTTCCCGATAATTAGAACCCTTTGCCATTTCCTTTTCGAAGAGAGAAAACTAGCAAAACCAACAAACGTACTATCATCTGTCACATACCATAGGTGGGAATTTCGCCCAGTGTTCGGCAGAATTCTGAAGTGGCATCAAGCACAATCGATCCTGTATTGAAAACAGCCAAACCAGTTACAAACCAGTATATCCATTCTGCATGACCACTGCATATGCTGTTATTAGGCAGTGCGCCAACAACAACGGATTTAAGTGCTCTGATAAGATTGCTTCTCGCCTCTATTTATAGTTTCAAATTTTTATGATCTTATCAGTACTCTTTAATATTAACTTTGCTCATACAGAATAACGTTTTACGAGTTTAGGATTTTCTATTAATATGATTGTTTTATTCAATTTTATTTATTTATTTATTTATTTATTTGAAGCTTAAGTTAATCTTAGGGTTAATTGCGAACTTCAAACCGGGCTTTGGGTTGAGATTTAAAATATTTATTGCTAGGGTTGATTCAATAGATTTTTTCCCCCGAAGTTCTGGGTAACTTTAGGTTTGTGGGTCGTCAAACCGGACTTAGGGTTGGGATTTAAAATATTTATTTCTAATTAGGGTTGATTAAAATATGTAAACGTTTCTTGTTGTATTATCCATTGTAAAGTAGTTTTAACAATAGAAAGAGGGCCACGAATTTATCAGTTGTTTTTTACTGTCAAGTGCTACCCTCTTTAAATAAAAGCTTCTTGTTGTTGTTGTTGTTGTTGTTGTTGTTGTTACATGAGAAACTATGAACATCGGAAACTTTAAGCCTAGCAATGATGGAGAGTTTCTAGGAATTACCTCTAGGATCATCCACAAATTTCGCCCGAAGGCACCAGTCAGGAAGCAGGTCGTTCACCATCACAGCGAACAAGATTGGGCCAAGCTTCGTCCCTTGTGGAATTCCACCGTTGAGCTTGAGGGGCAGCGATGAGGTGGTCCCAATCTTGACTGATTGTGACATGCCCCCCAGGAAGGATGCGATCCAGCGAAGGAGACACAGTTGAAGATTGAAATTGCTAAGTTTATTCAACAGGATGTGGTGGTCAATGAGATCAAAACCCTTCGTGAAGTCCGCGAAAAACAACCCAACCCAGCAGTTACCTGCGTCCAAAGCCTCCAATTCAATATGCAGGAGGTAAATTATTGCGTGCTGAGTGGATTTGCCCGCGACTGCGAACTGCTTAGAATCTAGCTGACCTGCGATATTAGGCAGTACTCTAGTAAGAGTAAAATCTTCCCAGTTCTTTGCAACTTTCTGGGAAAGGTTCACTTTAGGTACTGGACGAACTATGGCATTTTTAACCAAACTTGGGAGGTACCCCTCACGCGGGGATGTATTATACAGATCAACAAGCGCGGGAGCAAGTTCGAATGCAAATATCTTGCTTGGGATCCAATCTGGGTCCGGCGATTTGTTGGTCTTAACAGCCCGAAGTGCTGAGACACCAGCAAGTTCTGCGGGACGTCGGGAACGGCGATAGCGGAGACGTCACCTGGGCGTGAATCCAGACGTAAGTCCTACAAAGGACGCATTGACCCGGGTACACAATGTATCGACGAATCCGATGTCGTGACCGTCAATGAGCTAATTGTACCAATGGTTTTATCGTGCTTTAACTCCCGATGGGTTTTTCTCCTCGTCCCACCACAAATGAATGTTGGTCATCTTCAGGTTCTTTACCTTTGCTTGGTAGAATGAATGCTTGCAATTCTGCACAGCCTTCGCTACTTTATTGCGCCATTATTTGAATATAGGTGAGTCTTTCCCAAATTTAGCGAGTGCTTTTTGATGCCTTGCAACCCAGGACTTGATGTTATTTGTAATCCATGGCTTGTCTGTAGTATGAATCTTAACAGGTTTGACTGGACAGAACCTGTCCATAGACTTTGTAATGGTTCTCTGGAAGATATCGAACTTTGCTTGACAAGACTTTGCTTGAAACAAGTCATCCCACGAGAACAAGGTGATCCACTAGCCGAACTCTCTTAGTCGGCTGCATCTCATATCATGCCTAGACAGTTTTCGATTGTGGGGCTTGTCATCAGGGCTACGCGGGAGGTGATAAACGAGAACACAGTAATAATCGCTCTGACCTATTTTAAGGAGCTGGACTGGTTCTGACAACAAACGTGGTCTATTTGTCAGACACCAGTTAAGAGTACCAGTGTCTCTTGTTGGGACTCGTACGGTCTGAGTGAGGCCACATCTTCTCTTCAGTTCCACGGATACAACCAGATGTATAATTATACTCGCGCAGTTTTGCTGAAACAAAATTGCAATCAATGTTGCCTACCAAGAGTTTTTAAATTGCATCGTGAACAGCGTTCGATAAAATCGAACGGATGCCGAGACAAATGTTGAAACCATTAGCGCGGGGTTTAACTGACAAGGCATCATAAAACTTAAAATTCGGGGGAAAAGTTTGCAGATTAGATTATCAGTTTTCACGTTGCTAGCTTGCGTTTTTAACAAGAACGTAATGGGTTGAGGGACAACTCGATGAACCCGACATACTTGAAGTAGAAATGCTCAGTAACGGTAGAGTCATTTTTTTTGTACAGAAATACCAACGACCACTGTTTTTAACTGATTCATACTCGAACGTCCAGGGGGGTCAAATGGACCCACCCCAAGGTTTTTCCGATCTAAAATCTGTAGCTTTGAAGCAATGAAAATGAAACTTTCAGTACCTATAGTTTGATTATGAACACATCTTTTGACGTTAATTGGATGACGTCTTCACTTATAATATATGCAGAACTAATTGTGCAAGTTCAAGATTTATTCTGAAAAAGGGATTTTATAACAAAATTTGTTATAATTTCTCTTTTTCCATTTTATTTCCTTAGGACGTAACTATGTGTTTTCTACTAAGCTCGAGCAAATTTGCTGCATTTTTCCCCCCAATTTTTTTTTTTTAAAAATCCAAGATGACGGCCAAGATGTCAAAATGTCGGACATACTGTGAAACAACCGTTGTCATACCAAAAGTTCTTAATTAAAACTTAATTATTGTTGTGGAAATTAATTAGCTAGCCCAAAGCTGCTTACATGCCATGCTCAATCTTTTAAGATCTTCCACAACGACCGCAGTGATAGCCGTTGTGCCGTCGTGCCAGCGGCGGTGTTGCAGTATTTGTAAAAAGTAGTATTCCATCTAAAAGGCTCAGAGCTCCTTGACACCAGTGGTTCTAAGTCGCTATGGGTGCAGTTACGGCCCTTTCGCCTACACAGGTCAGTGTCGTCTATCCTTGTCCGGGTTATATACCGTCCCCCATCAATATCCAGTGACGACAATAGCAATTTATATAACCACAGCCAAGAGACAGTTGATCAATACTTCGTGAAACATCCAGAAGACCTTGTTTACGTTATTGGTGATTTCAACCCGACGGCGACGAAGTTCTCACCCTGTTTTTGCATGCGCTTATTCGATAATGTTGAAAGATCCGCGCAAACGGGTTCAACAACCTGCAACATTATTCGGTCAAGGTGCAACCTTCGAGAGCAAGATGACCGGCATTCACGCTAACACAGTTTAGCGGAATTTTTTCTTACTACTGTTACTGTTTCTAGCTTTTCGTCAACTTATTACTAATTAACAGTGCAATAATGATGTTGACTATGTGATGGTGGGAGCTGGATACAATACTAAGCAATATCCTGGGCGCAACGATGGATTAAAGAGATCTCGATACTTCGACTCGGAATATTGCCTCGCTTGAATAAAGCTACTTGAAATCTTAACGCAGCAGACCCTTCGTGCTTCAACTGTCATCCTACTGTCCGGCGACATTTGTCCTCAGCCTGGCCCTTTAAATCAAGTGGACTTTGATGTTCCATCTCTCAGTGTCAAGTTCAGAGGTTTGTCTATAGCGCACCCCATCATCCGAAGTTTGCTTGGCAATGTTGATCAACTAAATCTTGTCATGAGCAACAACGAACAAGGGCCCTGATATCTGGATATTCTCGGAGACGTGGCTCTCAAACAGTATTCAAGATGACGAAATTCCAATACCGGGATACAACTGTATCAGACGTGACCGGGAAGGAAAGCAAGAAGGCCAGGTGTAGCAGTTTATTGCCGTGAAAGCCTAAATTTTACAGTATAGGAAGACCTCATGAATACAAATGCCACCGAGTCTGTTTGGTTTAAAATAAACCGAACAAGATGTAAACCACTCGCTCATTGGCACTGTCCACAGACCTCCAAATCAGCCTGTGGATAACTTTCTGAATAATCTAAACGAATCTCTGTCAAGAGTTGATCCTAACTCTGATAAAGTACTTCAAGGAGATTTCAACATTGATTTTTCCATTAGTCGGAAAAATGCAAATTTTCCACTGAAACGAAGGCTCCAGGGAACAACAGATGTTTTCGACCTCAAGCACGTGATTACCCAACCGACGCGCGTCACTGAACACTCAGAGTCGCTGATTGACCTTGTGTTTACAAACACCCACTATAAAGTTACCGAGACTGGAGTATTCGATCTCGTAATTAGCGATTCTCTTGTTTACTGTGTTCTCAAATCCGGTCGTCCCAGAGTGTCTCCCAAAACTATCGAATATCGTTCATTGAAGGAGCTACAATAAACAGTCTTTCATTAAAGACCTTGAGCACGTTCCCTGGCATGTTGTTTTTGATAATATCGAGAATGTATAGATGGTTGTGTTAACACGTGGAATAAGCTGTTTTTGGACGTCATTGAGGTCCACGCACCAGTTAAAACTCGTAGAGTTAGAGGATCTTCAGTCACTTGGATGACTTT
>JAOBYF010020124.1:0-13200 GCA_025403605.1 Parazoanthus darwini
TCTATCCCATGAAAGTTTGAGGATTATTACACATGTACATGTAGTAGTGCGAGTAAACACTTACAATCAAAGAAAATTACGGCAGGTTTTGAAAATACTTCCAGATCTGGAGGATTGGTTGCCTTACACCTGTATCTAGCAAGTACATCTTCTCTTCCACAGTTCTTGATGGTCAGTCTCGAGTAACCTTTGCCATCTCTCACAATTTTGACTGAGCTGCTTTCGCCTATTTCCTCCTCACCCTTTACCCAGGTTACATTGGGGTGAGGAATTCCAGTTGCATTGCAAGTGAAATTAACTTCACCTCCAAATGTTGGGCAGATTGCACTCTTTGGGTGCTCCACAATGTTTGCATCTGCAAAAAACGTTGATTTGAAAAAGAAAAATGCATGTACAGTATACCAGTTATTAGTAACTAATTGACAAGGAAAGTGCCTACTCCTAGAAATTGTACAAGTGTCTACTTTACAGCACAATTGTCCACTCTGCAGAAACCTTTTTATGAAAATGTATTCATCTAGTAAGAATTCGAAAAAGTTTTTGCTGTAAGACTGAAAATTTAATTTGTAACCTTTAGCACTTGATTATGCAACTTACTAATAGCGTATTGTTTTAAAATAACATTAAATAAGATAAATAATCCAGGACCAGTGGAGCAGTTTTAAAAGGTGGGATCTGTGCTAGTTACTTATACTTACCCAACACCAAAATAATAAGCTGTTAAGAATATATTCAATGAAACAGGGTAAGTAAATGGGTAGAGAATAGATGACCTTGACAGGATCGTGTATCTTTAAAAAAGGTTGAAGATATCCACAAGAGAGAGTGTCTCTTTGTGTTCAGTAGATTGACAGAGGATTCGAAAACCAACAGCATCAGTCGGACAAAACAACATCCGGCTTGACGGATCTGACATTATGTTTACAAAACTAAAAAAACATTTTAAATATGAGTATTTGACAACTGTAAGATAGTTAAATGTTTCAAGAGTGCTTTTTCTGAAAATCTGCTATTTCTGAACACTTTGGCCCTTGTAACAGTATCTCTTACCTGTGACAATTAGCTCAACATTTCTACCTATGGCGAAAACACCTTTAGTAGCTCTGCAGATATAATTCCTTGAATCGGCTTGACTGACGTTGGAAAGAATGAACACTGCTTCCATTGGAGAACTGTTTGCATTTCCAGCCCAAGAAATGCGTCCTTTGTATTCGGGAAGGTATTGAAAAGTTAATGGTGTGCCCTTAGTCACTCTGATGGCTATAGACTGAAGAGCACTACCATCGGACGGACCAAAATCAATACGATCAAAACTGCCAGTGAACCTAAAGGAGAACTTGACATTCTTTCCGACACTGGCAAAAACTGATCTTTTAACTGGTTGGACGAATAGTGGAGCTGCATCTTGAATACAAAGTTAATATTAACAGTATTTTAGGCAATGCAAATAAAGTATTATTTTTAAACATGTGTATTACTTTGAAACTGGAAGAAGTCATTTTCAGTGACTTATCATTTTTTAAAATTAAAAATTCAATTCACAGCAAACCTTTTATTAACTTATTAACATGTTAATTTACTGATTTGTATATATTTACAACATTTACTGCTGGTTGAAAGCAGCAAGAGCTCATGCATTAAGACTCACACAGTAAATCTCGGGCCTGACGGCGCCGAGTTTAGGATTCGCCTCCGTTCTTTTATCTTTTGTATCGAAAATGTCCAGTGTTGCCTTAGGCGAGATCAATTTTAGGCTGAGTTCTAAAGGCGTTTCGGTAGCGCAATGATCAGTGTAACTGACTTAGCATCAACTGCCCCGAGTTCGTTTCCCGGTGGTGACGTATCGAGGTTTTTTTTTCCAGAAGTAAACAAGTGATTTTCGCCCTCTTTTCATTTTAAAATCAAATGATATTATACCAACAGGAATGTTATTGTAGCATACAGATTTTGAATATAAACAAACTGCCAAATAACTTCTTGCGATTTCTTAGCAGATTTGAATATTCGTATTGTAGTGTCGAACAACAGTCTAACAACTAAGATCGAAGTATACGTTAATTGTTTCGCTAAAGCAAATGGCAAGGCCCCATCAAACATTCAATGAATTATGGCACGTATAAATAAACTATCATATCAAGAACAGTTAGCAGAGTTTAAGATAATAAAACTTGATTTTCCACGAGCGATGTAAGGAACAGAAAAGCAAAAGCTCTTGTGTCAGATGTCACCTTAACTATAAGCGTGACGCTAACACATAATTATGTTGCAGTGACGGAAGGGCTTACGCAAGGATTAAACACTTTTCCTTCTGCCTCCACCTCTGTCGCTTCTAGTCCTCACGAAAACACAACACAGATGCAAGGACTGTTCGATTAGTTTGAGTGGCAATGCAAAAACAGCTGTCAAATCGAACCAATTCATTGACAGAAGCTAAACGGAAAGAGAAACGCTTGTGTCAACCCGTTTTCAAGGTGACCTATAAGAAGAGCAATATGATTCCGTCTTGTGATTCTGTTATTTTGTCGCCCTTGGAAACCAGGCTTAAAAGCTACAGAACTAGACTGATTATAGGATTACCACAGATTCTTAGTACAAAACTGACTATAAGTTCATTATTTTTCTCACGATACAAATCGAGATTATTTGATTGCTAACTGAAAGTCTGAACAGTTTTTATTATTACTTTTTCTGAGTCCAAAACTGAGTAATTATGTATCTATCGTGATAGCTAGATTTATTGCTAGTATAAATACTTGACGGGTCTGAACCAGATCTTTATTAATGGTTGAACAACTGGATGCAGCGCAAACCGATCTAACGGGTCAAGTTTCAACCCCGATAGAGTGGGTTACAAAAAAGCAAAACAGTAGATTATAAATGGGTTTTGAATTGAATCTGTAGCTAGAAGTTTAGCCGCATAATCTGAAAGCGCGTTCAAAACTGTTTCAGGGTAGCAGGAATTTATGTTGTCGGTTGTCACATAAATTGTTCGTAACTCTGGGTCACCTTTAGATGGCTGGTTATTATCTACGGTGTTCAGTTCCTAGGATTTTCTGTATATCTCGGTATTTGTTCGATATCTGATGTTACATTTGTTTCCAAATCGTCAACTGACAAACGACAGATGAAAGTATTCATTTTTATCTGAAAGGTCGGTCAATTGTTTTCTCGAATTTCCTTTTAGATTTCAAGATTCCAACATACGTCGCGCGTCAACCATTCAACTTTTAATCATTGCCAGCGACTGTCATTAATTAATCATCGCAGTAAACATTGATGCGCAATTCCACAAAGTCAGTCGAAGAATGGAAATAAAAAGTTATATTTCGTTGTAAAACACCATTCTCTTAGTTTGCTTGAAATAGAAGGGACATCAAGGAGGTGATATAAAAAATATCGCCACCTCTTACTTGGATATTCAGGCTATTTGCAATATGACTGATATCAACAGTTAGATGACTTTCTAGTCTCTATTCTTGCACCTTCGCCGGATTTCCAGGGACGTTTCGTTCATAATGCCATTGCCTTTGGTTTGACAATGATCTTCGAACGGGGTTTTAACTACAATCAATCATTCAACTCTGTAACACTTACCTGAAAGCGAAAACATCAACCAGAGCCAAACGATTGCAATTTTCACGCAGTTTATACAGCTGAAAAATGGCTTTCTGTCAACAAACATTATTCGGTGTGGCGGAAATGAACACAAACAATAAAAGTTAAAAATGTTCCTTTACAATACTTTTCAACAACTTTCGGTCTTTCACAATTACCTTGTCATTGCTGAGTGAGTTCGATTTCGTTTGCCTCTTCGTAATCTGAAACCATTCAAGTCACTGAGTCACGAATCTCAAGAAGGTACAAAGTATCAATAACCAAAGCACTTGTCGAAAGGGTTCAATCAATAGAACTAAGCATTGCACAAAGGAGAGGAGCTTTACTATTTTATTATAACAAATGGATGGCTGTGAAAGCACAAGCAAAGCCAGAAGAGCAGACATTGTAATGTTTCCT
Source organism: Parazoanthus darwini (assembly GCA_025403605.1). Lineage (NCBI taxonomy): Eukaryota > Metazoa > Cnidaria > Anthozoa > Zoantharia > Parazoanthidae > Parazoanthus > Parazoanthus darwini. The sequence continues at coordinate 4,015 of JAOBYF010020124.1, forward strand.
AATTAACACTTGTTTGTATTCGTTTTTTTTGTTTTTTTTTCATGTTCTTTCATTATTACTTGTAATCTAGTATTGTGTAAAATAATGTATCAAAAAAGTTATTAAAAAGAAAAAAAATGAGTGATCGTAGACCACGAGTTAGACAGAAATTGCTATTTCTGTGGAACGTAGCCATCAGATATACTAAGTTCGAGTCAGTCGAAGTGTATTATTAGAAAAGTTGTGTGTATTGGTGAGTAGAGAGCGTGGATGGCCGCTCCCCCATACGTGTTGTACAATAGGGAAAGTTACTTTTCCCCTAACATTTGTAGCTTGGTCATTTGTAAAGTTACAGAAATTTTGTCGTTGTTAATGGTAATAATGATGTAAGGTGACAGACAGATGTTTTGTAAGATGACAGCATCCTCTAGACCCCGGAGGAATGTGGTTGTTACACTCTGATTACGGTCAAACCTGCTGCACCAAAATAAACCAAACGGGTTTTATTTGTCTGTTTTGTAGTTCAGCAGAAATTTAACTGTACGAAAGTTGCTTCAAAGAAACAGTATAAATATGTTCACACTTCAATAAAATATTCAACTTACCATCTGTTCCGTTGACCTGTGTCTTTGATTGCTGCGTAATCGTGTGCATATCTGCGGGGGTTTCAAAAAGATGAACTAGTAGGACACAGGGCCGTAGCTAGATCCAAAATTTAGGGGGGGTCATTTGCCCTCCCTACCTGACGCTAGTTATTGCCCCACTTTATATCACTACATTCTACTGAAAAAATATTCTATAAAATCAACTTCCGGTCCAAAATTTAGAGGGGGGAGCATTTGCATTTGCATTTGGCCGCTAGCTACGGCCCTGGGACATGCCTACCATGGCACACCCCTTGGTCGTGTGTCGCACACCTCGGCATTTTTTCACACGCCCGAACGTTCGCCTGCTTATTTGTCGAACTCTCTTTTCTCTTGCTTGTGACCGCTCAACAAAATAAATTGTTCTTAAAACATAAATATCGCCTCTACCTCCCGAAACCGTGTTTTTTGACACTTTGAAATAAGTACGCCTCGCAGCCCGTGAGGCCGGTCTCGTTTTTTCTTGGTAATGGCTTGGTTACCCAAAAAACGTCACTCGCCCAGCATTTCTTCAACCTTGGCATCTCTGAGTAGGAGTTGCAACAGACAGAGTAAGAGTTGGTGGCTTGTCGACGGATTGAGATGCTCGGACAGACAGTAAAACTGCGGTGAAACTAGGAGTTGGAAATGACGCCAGTAGACGCCGCTTGCAACGTGCGACGTTTTGTTTGAATCACATGATATCTCGGGGCCATTTCCCATATCCAACGACCGCCGTTCTGAATGCTTTTCCCAATATAAGTAGGTCTTGTTTACACCATACTTGATAGGATTTCGTGCCGATACATAGTAGTTGCTTTACGGTGTAAGTCGTGGCATTAACAGCCTTCCGGAAATCGCTCCATTGTAAACAGAAGGTTTTTCGTTATGGTTTTTTACAGCGGCACGAAAGCTATTCGGTATAGTGTAAACAAAAGGCCTTTTGATATGGTTTACAGCGGCACGAAAGCTACAGTTTCCGGAGCGTGTTTGTTCTTGTTTTTAAAAAAAACTTTTTGTTCTTGAGTATTCTAACGTACGTGATGTAGGAGGCCCAATTAGGTGTGGTCAAGATTTAGTGTTCATTGAAATTCATTTTTTGAAAGACTTAATCATAGCTCAAAGAACAAACTGGTCATTGTAAAACTCTACAAACTTTAAAAGGAGTGTACAAAGCTGCTTTGTTTTCTGTTGAACAGATCGGTTATTTATTCATATGCGATTAAATACTTTGTGTTGAGTCAAGGTCAACGAACAAAAGAGATAGAGAGCAAAAACATACAACAAAAAAGTGGCCGAATTTCGTATCCAGTCCGCTCCCTTTTAAAACTGTGTTTAGCCCTACAAGTACTAGTCTTTCACTGATCCAGGACTACAATAGATTCAGACCCCTTCTCATCGCTAGTTGCAGTGGCCCTGTCGATCCTATGTTGAACAACATTTTATCCTAAACTGTTTAGATTGTTATTTAACATACAGTATTTTTTTATTGCATAAGTACTCTTTAATTGCATCAGCAGTTGAGTCCTGTGGCTTTTGCTGTAATTCTTTTAAATACACTTTTTTTTATTAAGAACCAATGAAACTTTGCTTAGGCTCAATTTTCTTAATTTGTTTGACAATTCAGGTTCAAAATGTTCTGTTTTGTTGTATTTTGTTATCATCAATACACGTATATGCAGTGCAGTAAGTAGTTATGACACATCTGAAACAATAACTTCTGGAAAACGAAGATTGTGGGAACACTTACAACAGTTATTTTTCACTAAATGATTCTGTGTTGTATATATCACAATTGATAAAACTAACTGGTTGTGAAGCTCAAGAATCTTCAAAAGGAGTGAACAATGCTGCTTTGCTCAAGGTTGAACGCACATTGCTTTGTTCAATGTGTCAGCTCAGATATTTTGATTGGTTAGTTGTTTATATGCATTTCAATACCTTTTGTGTTTTGTGCACGGTCAAGGCACAGTTTCTCTGGTTGGCTTCCAACTGAAAACGAATAGTTTTAGAGCATATATTGTGACTGTATGGACACTGAGCTGACGAAGACAATTTGATTTAGTTTGGTTGTGTTTAGGGCTAGGTTCCTTGGAGTTTTCTCGTTTTCTTTGCTGAATTAGGAAAAAAAAGAAGCCAACATTTAAACTGATGAAACTAATTGAGTAATTCTTTTGTGATCTTACAGAAATCTTGTTGCTTGGTTTTAAATTTCCTCATTCAATTATCGTTGTCATTTTTCTGTTCCCCAGTTTAAGAGTGATCAATTGCATCTCGTTTTTTTCGTAATTTCTGCAACTTTTATTACCCACGTTAAGACTGGTTCGTTTGCACATCATCGTTGATTTCGGTTGCAGTAGTTGGAAATTTTCTCAATTTTTGTAGAGTTTGAATTTGTATTAGTTTCTGAAAATTTCTCAACCCCTCACTTGGGCTTGAAAAAGCCTTTGTGGACAATTCATCTTTTTACAACAGCTGCATGTCTATTTCAGACAGAGTATTTTACGAAATTCGTCTTTGTACGACTTGTTCGTTATTGAGTAAATTATTGGATTAATCGCACTGCTGGCGTAAACGGGTATTGCGTAGTAAGTGCTGAGATATACAGCGGCCCGTTTTTCAACGGCGTCAAACATTACCAGCAGTATTACATTCACAGCTGGAGTAAAACAGGCGCAAAATGCCAGTACAACAGCAACCAAAGTTCTGGTGATCTTCTTCTCTTCCACTCCATAACTGGAGGATCCCTCTAATGCTGGTGCTACAGTCGCATTGTTATGGCTGTGGATAGCGCGGTAAATTTTCCAACAGCACACTGCGATTGTCAGAAAGGGAAGAAACATGTAAAGAGTTAGGAGAATGAACACCAGGATAATGAACGTTTCTTTGTTAGACACAGGAACACTAAATGTTGGACTTCCTTGAATGATTCTAAATTCCACCTTCCCCTTAAAAGCTACAAGTGCCCACACGAATGGCATATGAAGCCATACAAAACATATCATTGCCTTTACTCTTCTTCTTGTGTAGATTTTCGGATAAAGGGAAGACCTTGTGACGCAGATATAGCGGTTCAGTGACACTAGACTTAAAGTAAGAATAGAAATTACAGCTAAGCTATATCCAGTATATCCCGCAATATTGCGCCCACTTTTACCAAATATCCACCTATCAGAGATGGAGGAGGCGGCGCTAAGCGGCATTACAGTTACCGACATCAGCAAGTCGGAAACCGCCAGAGACACAATGAAGAAACTGGTGATGGTACGGAGTGAAGGGTTTCTGTACACGGCCAGACACACAAGCAGGTTTCCAAAAAAGGCCGAGACATTAATAAAGACAATTACACAGGACTCGACTATGATCAAAGCAAGACTTCTTGTTTGAACCGAGATGTTAGCGCTGTAATTGGGTTGTGTGTCATTCATATTCTTGGAAACAGTCCACCTGCAAAATAAAGATACTAATATCAACACTTTGAGTTTCCTTAACAACTAAGTTAAGGAATGCTATTACAATAAAGCTATTAAGCACAAAACAAAGAAAAGCTTTAAAGGAACTTTATTCTCCAGTCATCATGAACTAGGTGGGGAACGAGTTCGAACCAGTTCTTCAGTTGGAGTTGTTGCAACAACATATTTTGTTTCCGTCACGTTTTGAGTACATATATACCTTTAGAAATGAGAAATTCAGAAATCAATAAAATGTTGTGGCTGGGCACCCGAGATAGTTATAAAAGCTAATCTAGTTGGGTGCCCATTGTTGCTGCGAGCGACATATTCAGATGGTCTGCCTGCATGTGGTCTCACCCGAATGCCAGCAAATTTTGAGATTTGGTTGGTATCTACGTAGAGTCTTGTACACGTGCCGCGCATTCGTAGTGCCGTTTCCAAAATAGGTCAGCGAATAGAGTTTCTGTGTGTCTCTTTGCACAATAAATTTGCACGTAAATTTATAGAACTATCTTCAAAGACACGTATCACATTATGTTAGTGGATCTCGTATCTCATGTACATGTTGATATTTGCTTTTTGATAAAGATTTTTGAGCCTCTCAGCTGATGGCCAACACAGCACTCAATCGCCAGCTCCGGCGGTCGTTTTTGAAAACTCATAAGCGGTAGAATATAGAGACCCGAATACAGATTTACTTCAATTTCGGTGGGCTCAGGTGCCTTTGAGTACCAGAGGCAATACCCACGCTCAACATCCAAATCTAAGAAAGGGATGAGAGAAGTTGATTGCGAGTGTCTTCGCTGTTTGATATATATTTGTACTTTAGATTGTGCCTTGAATAAAAGAGCCAATCTTTGTTAACATCAATGTATGTGCTCAATAAGTGGGCATTATAATATTCAACAAACGTAAACTTTGTCAGTCGATTGTTATTGGTTTTGCTGTTTATTTATCTGTTGTTCGATTCGGAGCCGTGAGTATTAAAAGAGCCAATCTTTGCAAACGTTAATGCATGTGTTCCATACTGCGACTGGCATTCAAATGATGTAAACCTTGTTTAGTCGATTGCAAATGGATTCGCTGTGTTCGATTGAGCCGTGATTCGTGAGTATAAGGGGCAATCTTTTTGTTTATACCAACGCACTGATTTGCTCAAAAGACAGATTTGAGAAAAAGGTAAACTTTGTCAGACGGGAATGGGGGCTTGACAAACAAAGGCAATCACCAATATTTACTTTTCTTCCCTATTTTTTTTTATTTGGACTGAAACAACACCGAGAAGTCAGCTTTTGAACTTTTCTAAATGCTAAGCAAATGTACCGGGTGGATAGGCCTGTTTTCCATAATATACTGCTAAAAACATCTTGCTCGTTACTTTTTTACTATAGCTTGTAACTCTTAGCACTTCCATTAGCATTGCTAACTTCTAGTGTTTATGATTTATATGAAACGTTCAGGAAAAGCAGAAAAAAGCTTAAAATGTGAATACACATATATACACACGTCTTTTGATGACAAAATAGCAAAGTGTAAATCGTCTTAAACAACTTTGCGTGCAGATCAATATCCTTATGCTCAAAAATGAATCTCGAGGAATTCCAACGGTGATCCTTTTAATTTTCCCTATTCTTGTTCTTCATATTTGTGTTGTTTTTGTTGTTATTTGGCTTGTTATTCTTGTTCTTCTTTTTCGTCTTCAAAGCGCTCCTTTTCTTCTAGTTCTTTTTTTTTTGCTCTTCTTTTTCACTTGTTCTTATGTTCTTCTCGCTTGTTGTTGTTCTTCTTCAGTTCTTCTGGTTCTTCTTTTTCTAGTTCTTGCACACTTGTAGTTTTTGTTTTCTTTTTGCTTTTCTTGTTCTGTTTGCTCGTCCTTTTTGTTCTTGTTCTTGTTTTTGTTCTTGTTCTTGTTTACTTGTTTTTTGTTGTTCTTGTTCTTGATCTTGGTCTTGGTGTTCGTCTTTTTTATCTTTTCGTTCAGTTCTTATTCTTGTTTTTCTGTTCGTATTCTTTTTGTTGTTCTTGTCCTTGTTCACTTGTCGTTCTTGACATCCTCGTTCTGTTTGTTCCTCGTGTTTACTCGTCTTTCTTGTTCATGTTCACATGTTCTTCTTTTCTTCGGGTTCTTCTTGCTTGTAGTTCCATACTGTTCATCTTGCTTTTTTCGCTTTGCGTTTTTACTCTTGTTATTCTTCTTGTTTGTCTGTTTATTACTTTTTTCTGGGTATGTATTCTTTTTTTGTTTGATAAGATTCGCCGTAAGTCTAACTAGAAGTAATGAATCTAGCTACAGCGACTGAAAAGTGGTAAAATCAATTTTAAATGGTGGCAGTCGAGGTATTCGCAATCTGCTTATTACAACTGTTAACAAAGTATCTAGTTCACTTGTCAAAGCCGTTGTGTTGTTTCTTTCTTTTTACCATTCAAAAATATCGGTCCTCTGAAATTTTGTCTTTCACGATCTATATTCATATTTACGCCGTACAAGCAAGCCATTCCAAATGTATATTCAAGATTAATGCTAGTACAAAGGCAGCTTAAAAATTATAAGCCCTGTGGTTTCTCCCTATTTAAGCTGCCTTGCCATCAGATTTCTTAAATTCACAAAATAATTGCTGTCATTCAATTAACGCATTATACGTAATTTTACATGTATCAACTGCTGTGAAAAGTTTCTGTTTTACATGCTATAAAACTGACGGTGATTCTATAATTATCTATCTACACTGCGGCTCAGGAAAGGGTTTGTATTTAGTTGTCTTTATATACTTGTAGTTTAGTTTTGCCTGTGTTCTTTGGAATAAATGTTATTTAAATGTATAAGATTCTCTTCATTTTGCTCCCAGCTTTTGTAATTCGTATTCATCTTTTAACAATTTTCAAAAGAAACTTGCAATCTAATCATAGAGGTTTTGTTGTTGTTTTTGTCGTGTGTCACCCACAACGGACCGCAGCAGTGAGCCAAGTTTCATTTCCTATTGTTTTTATAGCAAAGTGGCCAAAATCAATTTGTATCATTCAAATCGTTACAATGACTGATTATGGAAATTCAATGACACAAAAGAACATAAATGGAATTTTCTTTGGCTGAAATTTGAAACACTTTTTTTTACCTGAGCGTTTTTGTGATGTAAACAAAAATGCTTTAACACCATGGAATCGATGGAATACGTATAATGAGTAAAAGAAACTATCACTTAGCAAAGGATAATAATATTAAGCATAGGATTTGTCACAAATTGTGTGATTTGTATCGAGAAGCGTACCTCAGTGCATCTGGAAGGATAAGTGATATAACATAGGTTGAGCAAAATTATGCCCTTCTGCACCTTCCTTAAACTGAGCAATATTCAACGTAACAAAGCTTAGTTCAATGACCTTTTTCAAGGTCGGCCATCTTTACATGGCCATAGAGAAAGTTCAAATAAATAGAGCAACGAACAAATTGTCGGTCTCAACAGAAGTTTAAAGAAAAATGATTTTCGAAAATTCGCATTTTCTGACTTTGTTCGCGTGGCCTCTGTGATTGCTATAGCAACTGTATCAATCAGGAGGACTTTAAATCGACGGCGATAGTGGTTTTCCTGTGCTAAAGTTAAAAAAAATGTCATCTTATTACAATTTTATATTAAGGTATCCTTTTATCTGGCTTGTTGTAGCGTTTTTGAAAACTTTCTAGAAGTGTGTATCGTTCATCTTGTAATAAACTGTTAATATGAAGAAAACTCACCTTGTGTGCTTGTTTCTGTTACATGCATTTGCATGCGTTATAGTTCAAGTTTTACACATGGGTTAAATGTCGTGAGAGGCTAACAACAAATATCACACCTTCAGAAAAAAACTAGTTATAATTAATAAAAACCCAGTTTTTAATGTTATTGAGTTCGACAAGCCATTAATAATTTAGTAGTAATCTTGCCCGTGTTTGCTTTTAATAACGGCAGCATTTCAAATATTTTTTTCAATACGAAAGTTGTTTTTGGTCCATTTTGAAGCCATTTTTGCAGGTTAATACGGTATAGTCGAATGGAGAAAAAGCCGTCTTCGTTTAGTTGGAAAATAATTGGAACTTGACAAGGCAGGAGAGAAAACTGTCCTAGTATACTTTCGTTTATTTATTCTTAAATTAAAGCTAGAACAGAATCTATTTTGGAGAGTAGAGGAAAACAGAATTAACCTATAATATTGCTAATGGGGACAATAATAACGTGGTAAAACAAAACCAAAGTAAAAATAAATCTTTAATGGAACTACATTTTGTCTTGTGGTTTTCCCATATATACTTTGCAACTGTGATGCAAAACGCAGAAATTATTCAGTGGAACATCAAGTTACAGCGTTGGGGCGGTATCTACAAAATGCTTATTACTAAGGCTTAGGAAAGCCTTGCAGGCAATACAGCTGTTTAACGACGTGATTGATCGGCGCCGGTCAATCTACAGACAGTTTTTTCCGGCTTCGTCCTAGCCATCCTCTCGGGCTCTCCACTCTTCTTAAATTGCAATGCAAACATTGCGGGCTAGACGTGGGATACTCTTAGTTCAGTGTCATCTTTTTTAATGTCGGTTTCTTTACATGGACACCGGCAAGCAAAAATTAATTTCCAGAATAGAATGGCCATTTCAAATTAATTGTCGGTTTCAGGAATTATGATTTTCAAACATTGACATTTTCTGGTTTTGTTTGTGTTGCCTCAGTGACCGTGGTCAGCATAATATAGGAAACAGATCATTCTGGAGAGTCTTTAATTGGCTACGAAAGTGAATTGTCTATGCTAAAATCTAGTTGGAAATAACCTAACGATCAGTAACAGTGAGTTATAATTTTATAAAGGTTTCCCTTTATGTGGCTTGTAATGTTTTGAACTTATCGTGTACTCGTGCGTTTAATGGAGGGACCTTCATACAATCAAAAGTATTTACGTGTTCCATAAAATTTTTAAAACTAGAGGCTACAGGTAGCCTTCACTCGCGGCCACGCAACAAACAAGATATTTTAGTAAAACTAGTGCACTTGACCGTATATTCCTTAACGAAAATCAACTCAGTAACAAGATTGGTAATTTTGATAAACAAAATTTCTAACAAAATGTGCACGACCCCTCTGCCCGTTAAACCTTATTTGTTCTAGGT
>JAOBYF010020234.1:0-13198 GCA_025403605.1 Parazoanthus darwini
TTATAACTTGAACCAACTAGACTCGAGAATTTTCCCTCCCTCTCTACAGCTACGCATTTGTATTCAGCACCATGTATCAGAACTTTGCCTCGACGGTTTTCCTCGTAACCAAGTAACGGCAACTTTTTTGCCTGTATTCTTCCTTTGCTTAATGTTTATTTCCGTTGTCAGACAAGTTTGATCATTTTTGTTTCGTCAACCTCTTTTTGCCCTCGTTCTCTATTTAAAAATAGTAAGTTTTAGCAACTCATTTTGATCTATACAACACTGGATTTCCTTCAACTGAAAGAAATATCTATCACACTCCGAATCAAAAGCTATTACTATCACCTCTACTGTTACTTTTACATTTACTTGAACTTTTACTATTACTGTTAATATTATAACTGTTACTATAACTGATGTTACTACTATTATTAATATTACTATTACTAATACTATTACTACATGTATTACTATTACTATTACTAACTTTGTGCCATCTTTTACCACAGCCGGCCGTCTACGGACAAGGACGTCAAGCCCTTGGTCTAGTCTCCTAAAATGAAATTTCATCATCATCATCATCATCATCATCATCATCATCATTATTATTATTGTTGTTGTTGTTGTTGTTATTGTTGCTGTTATTATTATTGTTGTTGTTATTGTTATTGTTAATATTATTATTGTTACTATTATTGCTGGGACTCGAATTTTAATAGTGAAATAAGAAGTGAGTGCGTAAACAACTTTAGATTGTATGGATTAAAACATGTTAATAAACTTGTACATCCTGTAAATGAGTTTTGTTTTTCTTTGAAACAGAATGTGTTTCACTTAGTAATATTACTGTATTGTAGGGATTACCAAATACAGACGTTATCATCATTGCTATTGTTATTTTTGTTATAATTATCATTATTAATACTGTTATTATTATTTTAGCAATATCAATATGTACTGTATTTAACCAAACTGTATTTTGTTAACGTTGTTTTGATGTGAAAACAAGTGTTTGTTATTATTGTCAATATTATTACCATTAATATTATTATCACTAAAACTTGCATGCATTTTTTAGTTAGAACAATAAAAACGTGATAAATCACTAGTGTCACCATATATCAATGCATATAGGTCAACAGTTGAAGAGATACAAGCCTTGAAGGTCTGAGCATCCACTCGACTTAACTAGTTGGACTGCTGCGCCCAGTTCCTCACTTAACAGGTTTTACCACGGCTGTACTCTCACTGTTGCGTCCATTATGTCCCCTAATCGGTCACTCAGATACTAAAACGACAGCATTGTGTAGGGCAGTGTTCAAAAGTGACATGCCGTCGTGAAGTATGACAAAAATTACAGTAGAGTAGCAGGGGATTTCTAACATCTACTGCCTATATATTTGATAAAATTTCAGGTAGCCCAGTCTCTTAATTCGTGAATGAAATTGCTTATGGAAAGATACAAAAAAATTAACTTACTTAATCCATTGTATCGATTTCTCATGTATGCAGTCTGAGGACCATTTGATGGAATTCGGATCATTTCGACTCCATGCCAAAGTCTAAAATGCTACAAGCCCAATCAAATGAGGTAAGCGATCTTTATATGGTCATTTCACACGCAGTCTAATTAATTTCACAGAAACTATATTATCCCCGAACAAACGTTTCCTGTCACGAATAAGGAGCTTGGGCTGCTTGTTTTGAAAGGTTAGCTACGTAGCTACAGGGTAACTTTGATCCCTTTCAAATATAGTTAATAGAGCTAAATGGTTACGACACTCGGTCAGTTTCTTTGTGAAAGGTTTTTGTTCTCTATTTCTTTGTTCGGTGTCCTTGACCGTGCACAAAACACAAAAGGTATTGAAACGCATACGAACAACTAACCAACAAAAATATTTGGGCTGACACATTGGGCTGACACGGTTCGTTCAACCTAAAACAAAGCAGCTTTGTTCACTCCTTTTGAAGCTTGTTGAGCTTCCCAACCAGTTAGTTTTATCAACTGTGTTTCAAATGAAACTAAAAAGCAAACCCTTGGTTGCACAAAGAGAGAAGTAAATCTTGTTTAAGTCTTTTAAAGGCCAAATAAGGAATTATCTTGTTTCAGCAAGTCATGAATCCCCTTGACTGATTAAATGATTGGCCGCACGCTGGATGTTCATACCGTACAAATCAAGCGCTCGGCTGCATGCTGCTTCTGACTTTTCAGTGAAGGCCATCAGCCGGTGTATTTTGAAGTAACGCAACACCGCTTGTTGATCTCCTTGGTACGCTACTAACCACGCGTGACACGTCTCATATTCATAAGGAAACTCCCTGCAAATTGCTTCGACAGCTTCCGCGTGCCTACCATACCTGCACTCTAGCTCGTCACGTGACAACACGGAAATACCCGAGTCCTTGCCGAAAGTATTATTTGCACTAATATCTGTTAAACTTTTGTCTAGGTCACTGCCAATGACACTCTCATTTTGCTCGTGTGCGTAGGCAGTGCTAGTGTCAAAAGGAAGCCTAGCAGGTGGCGGCTGGTTCAAAATCTTCCATGGGATTTCCGGGGGGAGGGGGACCGGTATATCATAAATTGGTTGCTCGCTTGCTGCTGTTAAGGGTGATCCCGGAACCGGAGGAAGTGGCCGTGTATTGGGTGTTTTCGATCCAGCTTCGCCCATCGTCCGAGGACGTGTGGGTATTGGTGGGATAGGTTGGGAACAAGTAGCGTGTGGTGTCAAAGGCGATCCTGGAACAGAGGGAAGTGGCCTTCTGTTTGTGTTTGGTGATCGTGCTCCAATCCCATCTAGCATCTCTTCGTCATGCTGCTGTATGCCTGTTGGAACAGGTGAAGTCTGCCTTTGCATGAATTCCTCCCAAACTCGTCCGACAGTTGGGGACCCGTGTGCCTCTTCGGAAGCAACAGGAAAGCTACTGTTCTGGAATGAATATGAGCCAGGAGCTCCCTGAAGATGCCAATCTTGGGCAGGGGGGGACGGAAGCAGTGGCTCGGGTAGTTGTGACCCAGTTACCAGGGGTTGCCGCGAGATAATATCTTTTGGCGGAAGTGCGGGTGGTGGCTCGCCTTCTGGCTCTAAAGGTTGTGTTGCAGGTTTTGTTACTCCGACTGCAGATTGTTGTAGATCTACTAATTCATAATCTGCAAGGTCGCTTTGAAAACTTTGACTGGCATAGTTTACATTTGTGGGCTTTATTGATTCATAGTCATTTTCTGGTAACTGAGTTCCTCCAGAGTTAAGCTCGGTCAGGCTGTTAACGGCATCCGGTGTTTCAGATCCTTCCGGAGAAAGTCTCGGTTTGTTCAACTGCTGTTCTGTTTCACTATCTGAACATTCAGGTAACTTAAAGTTGAGCAACTGGTCTTCATCTCTAGCTTCAGCCAAGCGTTCTCCGTCAGATTCAAAATAAGCACTTTTTGTTGACTTCTTCAAGCTGCTACCTGACAACTTTCCACTCAAGTTCAGATCACATTCAGACTCGTGCACACGTGCTAACTGACTTTTAGAGATGCTAGAGTCTTCAGGTAACTGTGCCCTCCAAATAGGTGATTGTTTGGGGATTTCAAAGGATGCCTCCTTCATAGCGGGGCCTAATTCTGCTTCAGTTATAGGTTTGTTAAAAGGCTCAGAAACAGGTCGACGTTGACGGGGTGTTGGTACTGGTCTCTTCTTCACAACAGCGTTGTTTTCCTTCCTTTTTGCGGACTCACTTTGGGATCGTCGTCGACCTTCCTTTTCTTTCTCGAGTAAATCAATTCGTTCTGGGACCGGCGGGGGAGCCTCAAGTTTCTTTTTTGGCCGTGGTAAGGTTGAGAAACCTACTTCGAGCTTTGACTTCGGTGTTTCTACATTGAAAAAATCATTGTCAGTTTTGGATCTTTTCTTTTCTGTAATCAGTGATTTTTTCCCAAGGAAAGATCAGGAGTAAAAACATTTTGTTGAGGAAATAATGTCTCACCTTCAGATTTATCGGCCTGCTCCTCTCCAGTCGTTCTAGCATCGCTCATTTTGATTTGGGGTAGCACCTCCAAAGGTGCTTGGTAATGGTCGTTTCCTACCCCCTTTCCTGTCGGTTGTGTGGGCTGCACTCTGTTGGGGTCTTCATACATGGTCACTGAAGCATGTTTTGGCGGGAAAACATCAGATACCGGTCTGAACGGGTCGCCACTTGCTTGTTCTACAATGTTCATAACGATTAGTCTTTACTTTACCACTGTAAAAAAGTCATAAAAATCCCCTATTTTATTGAGGAAAAAAAGAAAAAAACTGAGGAAGACCTCAATAATAATTTGAAAAACTTTCTAAATACAAATACGAAAGTCAATTTGTATTCAACATTCATTTCAACAGTGTTTCCAACACAACCTAAAAAGAGTTAACACGCCAAAGAAAGAGTTAGGATTTGTTCATACCCTGGTCCATGTCAACGTAGATCGGGTCTGAGATTGGGAATGAGCGCTCGGGTGTCCCTCCTGGTTGTGGGATGCTAGAAGCAAATATAACAGAGACTGTTACATCATCCACAACCAGCCATGTTGTTTTGTGGACTAATATGAATAGCTTATATATATATTGAACAGTTTTCATTGATTCTGAAGAAAGAAATTTGTTTAGCTGAAAATTCTATTTCGTGGTTTCAGATTTTTCGGTAGGTTCTAAGCTTTTTTACAAAATTAGTGAAGCTCTTTCACATTAATGCTTTAACACCATGATCTTGTGTACGCTATTAATGTCAACTGCGTGAGAGAACGTCAAATTCTACAAAATTCAAAAAGAAGGTGTACAGTCGAATGCATATTCGAAAACTGTACGTCCCTTTATCATAATCTTCAAAATGTACTGGGGAAACTAATTTGTCTCTTTCTTCCGTTACCTACTGTTTTTGATGTCCAGTGGTCGTAGAATCTAAGGCTGTCTCTTTCTTCCCTAAGGCCCGGGCTAAACATCCATCTGAGCATGAGCCGAACTGAATTACACTAAAACTAATTTAGTTCGACTGTTGAATCAAACGTCCAAGTTAAATCAGTCGACAGAAATTCAGTCGATTTTAGGTAACGCTATTGACACCTTCAGTCGATGACAACGATGGCGTCCAATCAAATTTTCTTCAGTCGATCCTACTTCGGATAAACGTCGAATTTATTCGCTGAAATACTGAATTTAGTTAGACCCTTGCTAAGATCGACGTTAACCAGGGCATTAAGTTCTCTCATTAATGTTCAATTGCCGTAGGAGCAAGGTTGTCTCTTTCCTTCCTTACCTTCTCTCATCGATGTTCAATTGTCGTAGGAACAAGGTTGTTTCTTTCCTACCTTACCTTCTCTCATCGATGTTCAATTGCCGTTGGAGCAAGGTTATCGCTATCACTCTTATCTTCTCACATCGATGTTCAATTGCCGTAGGAATAAGATTGTCTCTTTCCTCTCTTACCTTCCTAGTTGATGTTTAATTATCGTAGGAACAGGGTTGTCTTTGTCCTCCCTTACCTTCTCTCATCGATGTTCAATTGCCGTAGGAACAAAGTTGTCTCTTTCCTTCCTTTACTTCCCTAGTTGATGTTCAATTGTCGTAGGAACAAGGTTGTCTCTTTCCTCCCTTACCTTCCCTAGTTGATGTTCAATTGTCGTAGGAACAAGGTTGTCTCTTTCCTCCCTTACCTTCTCTTATCGATGTTCAATTGCCGTAGGAACAAAGTTGTCTCTTTCCTCCATTACCTTCCCTAGTTGATGTTCAATTGTCGTAGGAACGAGGTTGTCTCTTTCCTCCCTAATTTCTATCATCGACGTTCATTTGTCGTAGGAACAAGGTTGACTCCTTCCTCTCCTTTTCTTCCCTAGTTGATGTTCAATTGCCGTAGGAACAAAATTGTCTCTTTCCTCCCTTACCTTCTATCATCGATGCTCATTTGTCGTAGGAACAAGGTTGTCTCTTTCCTCTCTTACCTTCCCTAGTTGATGTTCAATTGTCGTAGGAACAATGTTGTCTCTTTCCTCCCCTACCTTCCATCATCGATGTTCAAATGTCGTAGGAGCAAGATTGTCTCTTTCCTTCCTTACCTTCTCTCATCGATGTTCAATTGTCGTAGGAACAAGGTTGACTCATTCTCTCCTTACTTTCCCTAATTGATGTTCAATTGTCGTAGGAACAAGGTTGTTTCTTTCCTCCCTTACTTTCTCTTATCGATGTTCAATTGCGGTAGGAGCAAGGTTATCTCTATCACGCTTACCTTATCTCGTCGATGTTCAATTGTCGTAGGAAAAAGGTTGCCTTTCCTAACTTACCTTCTCTCATCGATGTTCAATTCCGTAGGAACAAGGTTGCTCTTTCCTTACTTTCTCTAGTCGATATTTAATTGTCGTAGGAACAACAGTAGTCGCAAGAACTGAGATTATTTCTTTTCTCCCTTACCTACTCTCGTCGATGTTCAGTTGACTTAGGAGATCCCTTTTTTCCGTCTTTTTTATGTTAAACGGCCCGCTGATCAAAGATGCTTCTGTGTTGTTTCTGAAAAATATATTTAAAATTAGATTTATTGTCCTTGCTTCATAACCAAGTTTATCAAAACGTTAATAAAAAGTAATTTACACAATCAAATTGCAAAGCGGATAGATAATTTAAGGCCAAGAAAATGTACTCACATTGAGAACTTTCTGTTTCCAACTTTTCTTTGTCATTTAAGTTTACGAAACGTTTTCTCGTAAAATACGACGGATTACTTGTCACTTATCAACTGTTGTGCACTAACTAAATATTACGTATCGGTTTTCCTGCAAAGTGTCCATATTTACACCCTGTTCTTACAGCACTCCGTTTTGTTCTGTTAAAATTGTTCACAAATGGAAGAAACCTAAAAGGTTAATGTGCCAAAACTTTTAACGGAAAAAATGGAACTCGCACAATTCATTTATGGTTAAAATGGAGTTGGGTGTTAAACGGCTTATGTATGATTTTCTGTCAAAATATTATGAAAGTAATAGCAGCCGCCTTTTTTTCAAAATTCAACAAAATTTTCAGACAATTTCATGTTTGGAAAAGATTGCCTAAGTCCTAAAATTTTTTACTGACTTCCAGACGCTGTACAAATTTTAAAAAAAGTTGAATACATGGAAAAAGTCAAAAAAATTAAAGCTCTTGATGTTCTAAAAAATAGAACTTCATCTCAATTTTATAGGTGTTAGGAATTAGCTGGTTTTTAAAATAAACGAAACCTCTACGTTTGCGGAATATTTTCGAAGACAATCTTCTATTTTATGCTCCTTTGCCTATCTTGTTCTGGGTGGAGTTATTTTTCGGAGAAATCACTTTAGATGCTCTCCGACGGTGTTTAAACGAAAAGCATACACTTTTAAGTAACGAAAGACCTGAAATCCCTTATCATAAGAAAAACAAACCTTGAGCCACCATCCTCTATAATTTTCATATGCTTAGGGTTAAAGAGACCAAGACTACCGGCTCTTTGCAGTTCTCCAAACAACATGTTTCTGTCATTCCTTCAAAAAACAACAGAATTTTATTACTTCATCTCTAAATTGGTTGTTTTCTTTCCTATCTTGTTAAGGAAATTCATTCTATTGAATCGTCAAAACTTGTATAAAATGTCCCCTGTACATTCCCTCAACCAATGACATGCAGCCAGGAAGAACATTGACGATAACAGTGCATAACTGGGTTTTTTTTATCAACAGATAAACATAAATTATGTAGTAAGAAACTGATGTGGTTTTTTTTATATACCCGTATAAATTTCACTCCGGTACAAATGACTTTCCACCTTCACTCCGAAACGAACTCTTTTTCTGATATCAAAGTGCAGTAAAACCAGTGGCGGATTGAATAAACTCAAGTCAGCTACCAAATTAAGTTAGCACTCACTTAATTCCGCATCGGGCTGAGCTCGTAGCTCTTTTACACGACACCTGCGTAACTTGCGGTCAAATCTTTTTCCAGAACTAACAATTTGATCCGGTGCTCCTGCCAGCATGAACTCATTCCGAAGGTAATATTTGTGTTTACGTAATACAGGGGGCGCCATGTTCGTTTATACATGATACCTTCTAAAATATCATTCGGGAATGAACCGATCGGAATGAGTTCATCGCGGTAGCCGCACCGAGCAAAAATGTTCGTTACGGAACGAAATCTTTTCGCACGTTGCCTCAGTATCAAATAAATGAGGTGCGAGGTCATTCCGGCTTTGAAATTAGGCAAATAGCATGATTGGGCACATCAGCTGACGAATATTTTTGATCCGCCGATTTCATTCTCGAATGAGGGCTTAACTATAAAGATTGAGTATAATCTCTTAACCGGAATCAAATCTGGTACCATGTTAACATGATACCTGGCATAATGTCCCTATTCGTGATATGCTTGTACAGTCTATGAACCCTGGATTACAGTCTTTTTCCTTATGAAAACGTCTAATTTTGAGGCCGAGGCTAGCTGTTCTTAATTATTCTGAGGTCTTCAACATCAGGTGTTCTTAAAATGTTACTTACTGTTTCTGTTAAAATGCCCCTACCGCATACCAAAGTACATGCAGTAGTTTAGTCTTTATTAAAGATGTAGTTTACTTTTTTTGTTAACATTAGGAGTAGCCATCAGGATCATGTTACACGAGCATAAGGCATTTTTTGACAGTTGAACAACAAATTATTTCTGAATAAAGTACGTAAAATAAATGTTAATCTTCTGCCTATCCTCTGCCTCAGATGAGGTTTTTTTTACAAAAAAGGTTCCAAAAGAAAGATAATCTCTATACACAAATTGTACCTATTTCTTGATACCACTGTGATTAGGTCGTTCTTTTTGTAGCTCAGACGATGTGAATCGCCTGCTTCGCACGCAACGGTTGCTTTCACTTGCACTAGCTGGATCTACGATAACAAAGCAACGTTAACATTTCCCACTCCTATGCAGTAATTTGAAAAACTTGACATTTCACTCTATCCGCAAGTTCATAACTAATAACTTTACCCTCAAACTGAACACACAAAACGTAACGGTAAACATAGGATATTAAGTTAGAATTAGACTTAAATTTAGTTGTTCACATTGATTTAGGCATTCCTATTAAACCAGAACATTATTGTTAATTAAGACCTCCCACCTCCACACCGCTAGGTGGAAAACCTCGTCACTTGGATAAATCAAACAGCTAACTTCGCTGTACTGAAATTATATAGCTTTCGGTTGTAGCATCTTGCATTTATTCAAAGAGTTTTGTATTCCACAAAAGACCACTTTCGTTTTCCCAGTTACCGCTGACTACAATGACCACAGACTCATTTCTGCACGGTTAACCTCGCCTTGGTCTCGAATATACATAAATACCCATGTAGATATGAGTTATTTACAGTTCTTTGTATTGTTGGAGGCTCGAACTCCTAGTCGTTCTCACTGGGATGTATGTTCATTCAAGACCAAGTCGAGGCTAACCCTGTAGAAATGAGTCTGTAGTCAGTGTAGTCAGCGGTAACTGGGAATATGAAACTGGTCTATTCCGTTAGAGCTTGGTAAGAACTATACAATTCAGTTCAAAAATTGTTTTTCCTGACACTTGCTTACAGTATAGTTTCCTACCTACGATTTATGTTCAACAGAAAACTGCAGCATCGACAACTAAGAATAAGAATAAGCCCTAACGGGTCAGGGATTTTTTCTTTTTCTCCGTGTAGGCACTTTCCTTTCCAGGGCTATCACTCAGAACGAATTACTCAACTTACTGGTCACATTTGAATCCCTGCACCTGTTCATTAGTGCTGAGTGGCCAAACCTTACTGGTTACCCAATCACTTAGGAATAGGACCCTTGTACTGAGACGGATTGAGGTTGTTTTCATCATATCGCATGGGTCTTGTGATTCAGTGAATCAAATTTGATATTTTTTCTAATTGATTTAGATATACGACAGTTTTACAACACAAATCTATCGGATTCCAGAGTCATCTTTTAGCTCTGATCATTAACTTAACCCTCACCCTAATAAGTCGATGAGTTCTGATCATGTTGTAAATTTTGGTTCCAAAACCCTGACTTAAAGCTAATGCTAAAGCTTATCTCACTTTAACTCTAACTTTAACCTCTTTCATCGTCTCATTTGGCTCATATCACATTCACAGTTAGCAGGTCAACCAAGGAGTTGAAACAAACCTTATCAAGTCGACTGTGAAGTTCGGTGAAAGTCGGTCTAACAGAAGGTTCGAGCTGCAAGCATTGGAGCATTGTTGAATAATACTCTTCTGGACATGCTCTGGGGCATACGAGCCGTTGGCTGGGGATATCCGACCTAGCGTTCTCCTTCTGCAAAAGGAAAACTACGTTTACAGTAACGTCCACGTCAAATCTTAAAGCAAAATGCGAATGGAGAATCATTGTACAATGAGTTACCAAAAAAACTTACAACAACAACAATAAGAACAAAGAAGATTAATGATTATAGTAAAAATAATACTAATATATTAATACACAAGCTTGCACCAATTACGTTCGCACCATATGCGCGCATCTATAGGCTAAACAGCACCTGTACGTTTCATTACTGCAAAGATCATGTAATATTTTTAAAAAATCTCCCAAAGATTTCCCCAAAATACAGTTGGCTTGCAGATATCAGTTTTGTTTTTCTTCGTATCTAATTTACGATATTTATTTTGACTTACTCACGACGCTCGTTCGTAAAACATTGTTTTGCCACTTAAAATAAATTTTATATCACGATACTTCCATGCGATGGCTATCTTGTTTGGGTCTAAGGACCAATCATACTTGACCTGCACAACCTGACCTCCACCGGCTTTGTTATTTGTTTGTTTATGGAGAAAATTATTGTTGAATCATAAAATGAATAAACTACCTTCGAAGAATTTTTTATTGATTTATACAGTCCCTCGGCTTGCAAATTGTCCTCAAAATGTCCCTTTTGCCCTTTTATGATATTGTCTCGGGCAAATGTTCCCTACAAACCTCCGTATCGGTAAGGTTTTCCCTGAGTGTATCTCCAAAGCTGAACATCTCCCATAATAACACGCCATAGCTCCACACATCACCCGCTGTAGAATATTCTTGTTTCTTTGCAACTTCGGGAGCACAACTGCAGAGTAAAAGTACCAGTAAAAGTGGCTGACTGATTTCGCGTGCTGTGATTGGTGAATTCAGGTCCAGAAGTAGCCGAACGGACCTCTAGTTCACTTACAGCCTCACTTGCTTCAAACAATCAACAAATTAAGCCATATAAAAAACATCTTATTAGCCTCGTTTGCTCGGTCCGCACGGTAAGTTATGGATCCTCGTTTTTTTCTTCCTTGTTTTCATGGCCCGCGCACTTCGCGCTTGGGCCATAAAAGGAAGGAAAAAAACTTGGTCCATAACTTGCTAAACGGACCTCGCACTCGGCTAATAAGAGGTATATATTATCGAAAAAGCATGCTTTTTAGGTAGGTAACTGTATTTTAACTACTCAACACAAAGAATAATTGTCTAACTTTTCACTTGTTGGGGCGTGCCAAAGGAACTTTTTGGTCATCAAATGGTCAAGACTTCTGCACTTTGATAGATTACGGGTAAGACCTTAAAGCTCTTGATTTATTTTTATATCAATTCTTAGGGTTTGTATTAAATACTTCACCCACTGTAATATCACTAAGTTCATATTTATGTGTTTTTCTTGGTTAAGTGACCAATACAACACCCTTCCATTTCCTCTTCTCAGTCCGTTCCCTGTAAAGTAAAGTTCCTTTCCCTCCCTTCCCTTGTCTCCATTTGCCAAGTTCCCTTCCCTTCTTTTTTCTTCCCTTTTTCACTGTCAAGTTCCTTCCTTCCCTTCCCACTCCTAAATTACAAAAAACTCCAGCTTTAGTCTTGTCCTACCAAGAGATAGGCATTCCTGTACACTCCAGAGAGTTTGTATTCTCCAAATGTTTTGCCAGACCAAAATCGGAAATCTTCACCTGAAACAAGAAAGCATCACAGTATGAGTCTTGAAAGTGTTCTGGCTAACATATCCAGAGGAAATGGCAATTGAAGTAACAGCAATTTGAAAGTTTCCTCAAGGATAAAACAAACAAACTAAAGCAATACATATATTTTGCTCCCTTTTGGAGCTCCTTTTTTGCATCACATTCCCGTGAATCTCTCACCTGGGTTATTACCTGTTCCAAGGGATTCATGAGGAATAAAAAATAGGGGCAGCTGTCCACCTTAAAGAGATGCCCTCCCTTGATAAATCTTTGGTGGAGTGCCCCTTAAGGAGTTGCCCTCACTTGATTAGCCTTTGGTGGTGTGCCCCTTAATGAGGTGACCTCCCTTGATTAGCTTTTGGTGGAGTGTCCCTTAATGAGGTGCTCTCCATTGATTAGCCTTTGCTGATGTGTCCCTTAATTAGGTGCCTTCCCTTGAGTAGCCTTTGTTGAAGTGTCCCTTAATGAGGTGCCCTCCCTTGATTAGCCTTTGCTGAAGTGCCCCTTAATGAGGTGCCCTCCCTTGATAAGCCTTTGCTGAAGTGCCCCTTAATGAGGTGCCCCACTTGATTAGCCTTTGGTGGGGTGTCCCTTAATGGGGTGCCCTCCCTTGATTAGCCTTTGGTGGGATGCCCCTTAATGAGGTGCCCTTCCTTGATTAGCCTTTGGTGGGGTGATCCTCAATGAGGTGCCCTCCCTTGAAAAGCCTTTGGTGGGATGCCCATTAATGAGGTGCACTTCCTTTATTAGCCTTTGGTGGGGTGTCCCTTAATGGGGTGCCATCCCTTGATTAGCCTTTGCTGAAGTACCCTTTAATGAGGTGCCCTCCCTTGATTAGCCTTTGGTGGGATGCCCCTTAATGAGGTGCCCTCTTCAATGAGGTGCCTTCCCTTGATTAGCCATCAAGGGATGCCCCTTAATGAGGTGCCCTCCCTTGATTAGCCTTTTGTGGGATGCCCCTTAATGAGGTGCCCTCCCTTGATTAGCCTTTGGTGGATTTCCCCACAATGAGGTGCCCTCCCTTGATTAGCATTTGGTGGGATGCCCCTTAATGAGGTGCCCTCCCTTGATCAGCCTTTGGTGGAGTGCTCCTCAATGAGGTGCCCTCCCTTGATTAGCCTTTGGTGCGTTTCCCCTCAATAAGGTGCCCTCCCTTGATTATCCTTTAGTGGGGTGCTCCCCAATGAGGTGCCCTCCCTTAATTAGCCTTTGGTGGGGTGTCCCTTAATGAGGTGCCCTCCCTTG
>JAOBYF010020345.1:0-13198 GCA_025403605.1 Parazoanthus darwini
AAGAACCGAGCAACTTGTATTATTGATGGAACAACAGTGTACACCTTAAACTATGATAAACACTTTATACCGGGGATAGAACAAATTTGTATCATTTTTACCACATTTTAACAAGGTGGAAAAGCTGTGTAAAAATCGTAACACCATATACAAAACAGTAGTGGATCGGCTGTATAGAGTCGCAACACATCATCCCAAGGATGTCCTCGAATAACTGTTAACTCTAAAGAAATCTTAATTTCATCTACTACGTCCTACCTCTTTTAGCCATTTGAAGGGCTGACGTGTTGCAGTTTTCAGTGCCAGGCCACCTCTCGTTCTCTACTATTGTATTACTTTTAGACAAGAGGGAGTCGGAACTACAACCGTACACGTCACACTTCAAGATGGCGGTGCCGAAATATTAAAAACTGAAAACCCGGATGTTAGGACTTACAAGACCAAAACATCGTTTTTCTGCTGTGCTACAAATGGAGCTATGTTTAGGATCATTATTGGTGCAACTTGTTAAAACAGTCGGGGAACGTTTTTAAAGTGAGTGTTTATTAAACATCATACCTTGAAAATTTCATTTGATGACAGCAGGTTCTCGTCAACGCTAATGGAATATGGTAAATTCACAAACGATGGTGCATTGTCGTTTATGTCTTTGATGTTGACAATAATAGTTGTACTAGAACGCTTCTCATAGAATAATCCGCCGCCGTCCTTGGCCTCAAGTAAAAACTCATACCGGGCGCCCTTTTCGTAGTCCAAAACATCGACTGTAATTATTGTGCCATTATTTGTCTCAACAGAAAATCTGAAAAGATAAACGACAGAAACGACATCTGTATTGAATTCAAGGAAACGATTGAGCATTTAATGCACGCATATAATTACTAGTAATATCGTCAGATAGGTTGAAGGGGTGGACCTTCATTTATTGGGGGAGGGAGTGGCACTAGCAATTTTGTTTTGCACGATATTTTTTTCAAGTACCAGGTTTTACATGCACGTTTTGGCAAACCGCTATAGGACCTTTTTTCGTGCATGAATTCTTTTTCTTAAGATTTAAGCTTGCAGGATTTTTTTTATGAAAATTGCCAACCCCTCCCCCCATTTCTAATGGTCCAACCCTTAGCTAATGAGGTAAATTACGCATCACAAGACTTTGGTTGAATTGCTTTCCGTATTCTGGAATAACGTGAGGTTGATACGTTTCGTGGTGGCTACGAAGCAGAGGACGTGGGAAATATTGCTTTCAGCGGTTGTGTGTTAAGAATGGAATAGTAATGAATTGTGGGAAGAAAAAAAACTTACCGAACATTTTATTGTGTGATCATCTAAATTCTTATAAAGAATAAACGAGGCAACTAATGAATTTAATTGGTATAACGAACAAGATTTCAATTTTTTATGACTTCCTGTTGTTGACTATTTCAATTAGTGCAAATTTTAATTCTGCGAACTCTACGCCAACTAGCAAACCGCGATTTGGCTCATTCCGTCAATCAAACGAGTGAAGAGCTCTGGACAACTTCACGCAAGCTTTTAGACGTTTTTTGAACTACTAAGGATTTAAGATAATAGTATCAGAATCTTTGAACGAGTTTAAGGTTCTGTTTGGAATATCTTTAAAAACAAAAGTGCTTTAACCACTGACTCATAACTGGAAAAAAAGTTTATAGTTTTTTTATCACACTTGGAATGTATGCAATTATTGAATTAAACATAGCGAAAATGAAAGGAGCTTAAAAATCCTTTTATGACAAATATTGTTGGAGGCTGTAACATATACCTCTGAGTATCGATCAGGACCGCAACATTGCAACGTGGTAGCTTTTCAGCTCTTCGTTTTGTTTCAAACCGGCTGTTTTTGTTATTGTTGCTTTCTAAGATGTCTGTAGTTTGAACAAATTACGTATTGGAAAACTAATAAACATACATAAAACTGAAATAGATACGACATATAAAAAGGTGTAATAATCATTTGTGTCTTTATACTTTTGTTGTATAAGTAAAAACTTATTGAACTTTAATAGTTTATTATTAATGTTTTTCAGTAGAAAATTCTAAATACGATGAGGCCTAAAAACATTTGATAGTTACACGCTATAAACAACGAATCAAACAACTTGCTACTCATGAACAAAATGTAAGAAGGTGCTTGATACAAACAGAGGGCATACAAAGAAACTTACAAGTTTGCATCAGAACCTTTGAGTTCATAAGTGAGTTCTCCAAACGTGCCCAGGTCTTCATCGGTGGCCTGTCAAATTTTGAAAGAAAAGAGAAATGTAAAACAACTCAAAACTGCACAAATTCCCCAAATACTGTGCATTGAGAGCAAATCTGGTTCATTGGATATGTTGAAAAGGGCCAAAACATAACATTTACTATTTACAAAGACGAAAACTTGGAAGAGGACTTACATCCTCCCTGATTTCATAGTGAAAATTAAAACCATTTGAATATGCCCATTACCCCCTGGCCATCACCTTTCTCTGAACCATCTGTTTTTCAACGTTATGTGTATAGATTTTAACAACAGAAACGGTGTCTCAAGTTTTGCAACGATTTTCATTTAATTAAAAAATATATTATTAATGCCGTATTGACGATGAACATTATTCCCAGCACTGTAAGACACAATCAACTTGAAAAAGTTTAACATAAGTTATAGCATTCTCTAGGATGAGGCAAATCTTCTTACCACTTTTAGAAAGTTTTGATGATCCCAATTGCAAGATACATGAAGAATACATAGAATATAAAAACCGCGGGGGGTCCAAATACCTCCCCCTTCTCTTCATCCATATGCATTCAAGGCTGAATTTCGATTCCGTTTCTGTATGCACTCACCGTCACTCGAGCGATGACAAAGCCTTTGGGAACTTCCTCATCAAACGTGTAGTTGTAAAGAGAAGCGTTGAACTTTGGTTTATTGTCGTTGTCGTTCAAAACTTCTATCCACACTAAAGAACTACTCGATAACTTTTCTTTCGATAAAGTTTCAGTTGCGTTCACCTGTTACAGAGAAACAGGTTCATTAGCATCAGTCTTGCCTGGAAATTGTTGTTAGCTAGTATGGTAGGCACATTTGTTCGGACGAATTGTTTGTTAAACAAGAATATATGTGAAACTTTCTTTCTTTTCTTTCTTTTCTTTTTACAACTAAATTACCAAGCCAGTAACAACATTTTAGTGGGCGACAAAAGTTCCGGCAACAATGTTTTTGCACCATTTCGGAGATTGACAGAATTGTTAAAGTATTGTAAAACACGCAAACAAGTGACCTGGAAGCTGGTTTATGTCCGGTATGTAGTGGTATGTATTAGGTATGTACCTTAGATATTTACAAGACCTTTGACAAAGTGCTTTTGTTTGAAAAGCATTCACGAATTGATGTTCAAGTTCCGTACAGTTTTGTAAAAGAACATGTGACCTTTTAAAAAAAGAAAACATTTTGTCCATGTCAAGTTTTAATATTGACATTAAGTGCGACCTAGAATGTGCCAACAACTTACTGTCCAGGCCAAAACCCTTAAGACTTTCTTTACATATGTCTACAATTCTATTTTACCCTTACCCCTCCCCCTTTCCATACAAGTTGTTTTCAATCGAAAACGTTATTGTTAATTAAGGTATGGACCAACACTGTGAGGGAGGATGGAGGTGGGGGAGGGGGAGGGGTAAGAAAAGTTGACAACGTAAATTATTTAACTAGTTGTGAGATCTCAAGGAATTTTGCAGTAGTTTGTTTTTTGTTCTTGCATATACAGCTGGAAGTATATGTATATGAAATTAATCCTGAGTGATGACCAAATGGAATTTTCAGTCCTTCTCAATTAATGCCGGTAGGTTTCATATTCGTGATAAAACTGCTATTGGTTTGGCTAAATACTAACCCGCATGAGCGTCTGTTGACTTGAACGAGTCTGCTTTGACTGTATCATATTTGAATGATACGTGTTTTTCTTTATGTAACACAAACTTATCACATGTCAACGCAACTCCAAGCTGATCGCAAACGCAAGTTTGAAGGTCTAAACTAGCACAGACTTGCGATTTCGGTGAATACTTTATAGTTTTGTTTCACCGTGTATAAACTGTTGAGGGATTCGCGCCCTAACATTTCAAAAACTAATCCGTAACTAGGTTGCTGTTATAAATGTTATTGTGATTCTATCGTTCCGTGAATGAAATGCATCAAATTCTGTTTGAATGGCTCTGTCAATTGGTCTTCGATATATCCTTTTTTTTTCAGAACAATATATGAACCTCTTTTCTGAACTCTAAGCAGCGAACTAAGCCACACCCAAAAAGATGACAGTAAAGCTTCACACTTCAAAAGGGTGTTAGATTATATTACTTCCATTACTTCTTACCAGTACTTACATAAAATGTGTAGTTGATTTGTTTTTCGTAGTCCAACGTTGAATTTATGGTCAGCCTGCCGGTTTTCTGGTCAATAGCAAAGTATTTGCTCTCCTCTCCAGAGAGTTCAAACTCAAAGTAATTGTTCGTTCGCTGAAATATTTATAAACAGATGAGATAAACAAATTTTTATGGAATGTTGAAAGTAAGATGTCAAGTAGCCGTTTTGAAAACATTTACCTCGGAACGTAGTTTTGTTCTTTGTTAATCCTAAATCCCTAAAACCTACCTTACCTTACTTTTCCTTACCTTAGCTTACCTTATTTTACCTTACCTCACCTTACCTTACCTTACCTCACCTTACCTTACCTTACCTTACCTCACCTTACCTTACCTCATCTTACCTTGCCTTACCTTACCATACCTTACCTCATCTTACCTTGCCTTACCTTACCATACCTTACCTTACCTTACTTCACCTCACCTCACCTTACCTCATCTTACCTTGCCTTACCTCACCTCACCTTACTTACCTCACCTTACCTTATTTTACCTTGTCTTACCTTACCTTACCTTACCTTACCTTACCTTACCTTATCAATGAAAATGTTGAAGACACCATATAAAAATTTGGAATGAATTAAGATAGTTGTCGCGTTCCATAAGCCAACCAAAACCATACTCGACTAGTACAAATCCGCCTTAACTTGGTTTGTGAATGATCAAAATATACCCACAAACCAATCTACTCAGGCTGACCTGCTCATCTTTGTCTGTGACGTCAAACTTGTCGATGATCGGATACCCCGGCTGTGCTGCATCCTCTTTTACTTGGTAGTGGTAGAGTGACTTGGAAAAGGTTGGTGCGTTGTCGTTTTGGTCCAACACTCTAATGTTGACCTCCACAGTTGTGTTCCAGTCCGGGTCTGGAATCTCAACTGCCTGTTGACAAGGCAAGCTATTAGGTGCCATCAGACAATGCTTCTCTACAAAAACTTTGTAAAACTACAATTCGGTGAACTGAAAACAATATATAGAAATCTTTACATAGGAACGACCAAAAGTGCTTTACAACTACAACATTGAACTACTAAAATAATTTAAAAAACTACACCAAACTTAAAATATTTATGTCTGCAAGTTTTTAGGTAATTGGTAATATAAACAAGTTTTGACGGAGCATTAATACTCAGTTATGATGTTGACATTTCATGCAGCAGAGCGTCCCAGGATTTTCTTGGATTTTGTGGCTACAAGCTAAAGAAAGACTTATGTCGCCAGAGTAGCCAGTGATTTGAAAGGCAGAATTTGTTGAAGAAGGGTTTGAGACGAGCTAAGATTGTATGTATTGTATTGTTCTTGCATGAATAATCGGTAATGATAAGAAGGTTCTGAGGGTAAACACGGTGAGGTAAGAATCAGGAAGGTCTTGAATTCAATTTAAACCACCAAAACGATTATTTCTGGTATTAAAAAGAAAGCTCTCAGCTTGAGATCATGAATTATCCAGAAAGCCAGCAACAATATCAAGACGCATGCATAAGCAAAGACTGCTGAGCACAGAAGCCCAATGGGAAGCTGATTCGTGGACAAAACGATACATTCGAGTGAAAAAAAAAATGGCCAGCGGACAACTTACAGCTATCCACAGGGTTCCCACTAACCCCTCGCAATGTGAACAAAATCTAAAAAGGATGGACCAATTTCAATCTTTTTCACCTAGTATAAGAGATCGGGGGTCCATAGGAAGTGAGGACACTGTATCTAATTCACCTCACTGAGTTACCAGCATGGAGACGTTTGGCGAGACATCGATTCCAGTCCCGCTCAGGACAAGCGTTAGCGATTAATTTTGATATTTAAAGAGAAAGCTCTCAAATTATGTCTTGATGGACGCTTTGCGAGAGTACCAAATGAACACAGCTTACCTGGACTTTGATCGTGTATGAAGGTGTTTCCTCCGCATCAATCTTGCCGTTGACAGTTATGGCACCAGTTGTGTTGTCAATGGTAAACACATCATCCTTGTTACCTGGAGCATCAGAAAAGATTTGAAGTAGATCCAAAGAGCATCTCTAATCGTCACAAAGTCGCACCTACAACTAGTTCTTATTAAATCATTGTTATTAATTGTATAATCATTGTTAATATCCTTCTTTTTTGTATTACTTTTATTTTATTATTGTTCATATTATCAACATAGTCATTATCATCATCATCACAATGATAACAGCGATAACGATGATTTTTATTATTGCTAGTGCTATTATGATTGTTCAATAATTGTATTGACTGAAACTGCTTTTTCTCCACACGGTAAGCTCAATTTCGCTAAGCTACACGTCCGTTCCACAACTACTTGGGGAAAACAGCGCGCCAATCTTATTCTTGTTCTTCGGTGTAAGTTGTTAGAAAAACAAGTTAAAATCGTCAAGGACCTGATTAACATATTGGAAAATCTTTGTTATAGCTTCCCTTGTATTGAAACCATTAAAACTGTAATACAAGCCTTGTCAAACTTACCTGAAATGATGCTATAGCGCAAGGGATCCCCTACACCAACGTCGCCATCGAAAGCGCTCACTTTCAGAACTACTGTACCCTGGTGGAAAGTCGAGTAAATGTGTATCAGTGCATATGTGCATATGATTTAAATATTAATGATAATAATAATAATAATAATATTTAATAATAATAATAATAATAATAACGACGTTGTTTAATGAGAGTAAGATATACTTAATGGTGGAAAACACTAACAAACTTGTGGCTCTCAGCTACTTACAATACTAAATCTAAAAATTACAATTTAAAATACGGGATATGAAATATTGAAAATAGAAATAAAAGTGGATAAAATTGCAACCAAAGATAAAAATGAGTTAAAGGTAATTGTTCCTTGAGAGAGCAAATTTTAAGACATTAAGAATAGGTTTTTCTGAAGATTTGCGGGCAAACTATTTCACAACTGGCTGGCAACTACAGTAAATTTAATAAGTTCAAAACAAGTTTATATTTTGATAAAAAACTAAAATCACTAATGTTGCAGTCTTCTCCTTACCAGCTTGCTGTTTAACTCCAATTTCGTTCATCTCTTTTAACTCTCTTTCTCACCATCTACTCCTTTTCTTCTAATTCCATCTGGATTCTCCTAGATGTTATCCTCCTAATAAACTCTATCCTTGTTTTCTTTATCTCGACATTTACCTTTTTTGTCTTAACTATTTTCTCTTTGTGTTTTTTAAAACAACATCGTTTATAATCTAAGGCCAAGTGTAAACATCGCACTTTCACCGCACCGAATTCAATTCCATTTGAACAAAGACTCATGATGACGGACATGATGACATGATGACATGATGGGGCGGAACGCTATTGGCAAACTAACTACCCAACGAACCAAGACTGTGGCCTTTATAGACATTTTTTATGCAAAACTTAACATATATATTGTAAGTCAAGTTTATTGTTAGTTACACTAGTTTGTTTATCAGCTATTTAGTAGTCTTAGTTGGTCAATTAGTTAGTTTGCAATAATTGATTAACTAGTTAGTTAACTAATCAGTTAATTTCGTTAGATTCGATAGTGTTTACGTTCGTTAGCTTGTACAGCCCCATTCAAACTAGCTCTGCTGAACTGGGCTTCTCTATATAAATATTGTCATAAACAAATAGATAAAACTAAAGTCAGCTTAGTTAGTTAGTTGGTTAGTTAGTTAGTTTGACTTAAAGAGCTTTGATCTAACGAAACATAATTAGTAGCGTTTGGTAAAAATAAATCTTACACCAATCAACCCCCCCTCCTTAAAAACCTTTAGATGACCTCTCAAGACACTAAAAGAACTAGAGCTTTTTTTACCAACAACTTGATAAAGTAGTTTTTGTCAAAATGGGTGTACCTTAGCTGCGTTCTCTTCAATATCTTCCGAATAAGGTGATTTGACAAACTTCGGCGGATTATCACTGATATCAGTGACGGTGATGATGACAAGGGTCTGGGCCGAGAGTTGTGGGTTTCCTCCGTCCTGTGAAAAGAAACGGCAAAATTATATCTACAGTGTTTATAATAATAATAATAATAATAACAATAACAGTGACACTAAATAATAAGATAAATGTCATAACAATCGCTAACATCGATAAAATTAATGAAAAGGCTACGATTTTTTATAAAGAAACATTATCATCATCGCCTGGTGACTTTTTACTCTCGAAAACGTCTGGGTTTGAATGTGTTCAACAACTTATAGCCTTTTGTCTATTTTGATAATGAGAATAATACACTATGTCATATCATATCCTATACTACAATACAATACAAAATGATATATTACAATTATATAGTATAACATAATGTAATATAATGTAATGTACTATAGTTTAATATAATACAATAGACCATATTCATAAATGGTGGCCATTTTAATATTCTTTTGTCTCTATTCAAATAAGCCTCACAAGCCTCGTTCAGGTTAATATATTCTTTTGATTTTTTGACTTAAGAACGAGGCTAGTGAGGCTAGTTTAAATAAAAAAAAGAGAATACTAAAATAGCCGCCATTTATGAATGTGTTCTATATGATATGATACATATCGTAACAACAATACAGAATATCAGTTAACGAATCTTTGAGATTCGAGAGAATGACTAAAAACTTCATCTCAAAAGGAGAAAGTAGTGTGTACTAATCTAAAGAGTATTCATACTAAGTTAATTCAAAGCTACGTTAAAACTATAAAACTTGATAAAGGTAAACAAGTCCTTAAGACACGAAACCGGATCAAAGATGTTCATCATATAGGGGAAGAGATCTAGAGAAGTGTGATGCGATCCGGAGGAAGGCAGGCTTCATGGACCACATAGGGAACAGCTTTGAAAGTCTCCGTCAGGTACATTGTGTTGCGATGTACTTCAATGCAATGCAAAGCTCTGCAATACTATAGCAATGTGTTTGCAATTCCAAAATTATTTTAAGTACTTTTCAGTAAGATTCTGTAAAAAAGGAAAAAAGCAAGTTACAAATGAAAAACACAAATCGAAAATTATTACTTATCACTTTACCTTAGCCTCAACAAACAAGGTATATCGCTGCACTGTTTCGTAGTCCAGTTTCCCAGTTAGTTGTATCTTGCCGTTCAGATTATTGATGCTAAATTCACTCGTCTAGAAAATAAATAGATTGTAAGTTCAATGTCTTCTTTGTGTAAGCAAACATGTGTCTTTCAAAGGTTAGAAGTATCTCTTTATGAGGTTTGGTTTAATCGAGGATTAGAATGTATGTATTACCATTTTTGATGCCTGAGACTAGGGTATTAAACGATGTGAAGCTAACTAGAGAATAGGGCTAAATACTTTTTCTGATTGATGAAACTGGGTCCTATTAGAAGAAACAGGGCTTGAAAATGGATGCGAGTTAAAGGCTGGAGAATTATTTACATTTCAGATGGCTGGTACTCGGGGTTTAGTATCTAGAGGGTTGTCGCTTCTTGTAAACTGGGTTTTTTTTAAATAACGGTTGAGGCTTGATACAATGGACAAACATCAACACTTTGGGTCGTTTTATCCATTAAATGAAATGATAAAGATTTACCAGCTTCAGTGACAGCACTTTCTGGCCATTCTTTGAACCAGAGGAAACGAAACAATACATACTAGAATTACGTGCTAAAGTTGTCAAAACAAAAACGTTCTATATGTGTTTTGCTTACAATGAGTTGCATTCGATTTTAATTTCAGTTATCGGCACATAGAATGCCCCCAAAACTATTTTAAGTAAGCAAGGGTGTTATTGTTCTAGGAGGGCTCAGGCGAAATGCTTAAGTGAAAAGGTGGAGCCGAGTTTATTCCAAAGATTGTTCCTCAAAAATGATCTATATCAATATCAATTCTCAGAGACAGTAGAAAAATAAGTGAATAATAATAATGTTAATAACAAAACAGTAATAATAATAACAACAACAACAATAATAATAACAATAATAATAATAATAACAATAGTAATATTTTAACAGGGTGATTTATATAAGTTAATAGAAAACTAAATTACCAAGTTATAGCAAACAACATGCACAAAATACGCAACGCAACAGATAACTTATCAATACACAAAAACTTAGAAATATATATTTTATAAGTACGTTTATGTCTTACTATGTTCAAAAACACAAAATCGTATCGTTTTGACGGTTTACTGGTGAGATAATACCATATCAACCCTTCTTGATCAAAACCGAGATTCAGCTTACTCGCCAACGCAGAGAAAATTAGTTCTTTCAAAACTGAGTCTTCAATTGTTTATTCTGCGTTACATTCTCAGTTAATGTTACTTTTGGGCTGTTATCACATTTTAGTAGCGATAATCCTTGCAACAAACAGGGAAAACAAGTGGAGTCTGCGAGCAAAGTGCAGCTTTTGTTGCCAAACTTAGACGGTTAGCAATACTCGCTTATAGTTATCCACCAAAACAACAGCAACAAAAATCGACATTAAATTTGTTTGGGAAGGACTTGGATAAAAGCGGAAGAGCCCCAAAGTCGTTGCTTCCAGATCAGGACAGATTGAAGCGACACCTTGTTGAGAATGCCAACAATTAGCAGAATTCCTCTACAAAGTCCAGGCAACGGAAACCGTGAACAAACTGACAACAATGCTGAGCAAAAAAGAACTACTTTGCAAGTGCGCTGTGGGACACTGTGATAGACTTTTCAGATGCAATACACACCCACAGAAGTATGCTGGCCCACAACTGGCTTTGATTTATCTAGTCGGGCTGTGTCTGAGTTCTAAAACTCGGACAAAGAAGGATAGAATAGTACAGCAGAAAAAAAAGATATAAAATACTAAAATGTGTGTTGTTTGAAGTTCTCAGTTTTTGATAGAACAACTGCCAGAGTGAAAGATTTTGTGTTTTAAGAGTACGGAAGATCCCAACAAGTTAAAATGCTTCTTCTTGTCAAAAAGCTGGAAAATTCACTATACATACGGAGATAAGTTAAAGATAATAGAGATGTGTAAATAAGAAGATAGAATAGCAGAGGAGAAAAAAGAGATAGACAGACCTGCCATGGAAAACGCAGCTTATACCCCTAGGAAAAGGATTCGATGAAGTGAGAAGATATCAATCACAACCGAGATAGTTGAGTCGCAAACGATCAATCACTTGGACTCGGACTTAAACTTTAGGAGTACATAGGCCGTTAGACTAGTCTAAGACCTAGACTACAAACTAAATTCAAACTGAGATTTAGACTTATTCTGACACTTAGACCTACTAACACTTAGATTTGGATTCAGGCGTAAACTTACATTTAACTTTAACGTAGACTTAGACTTAGACTTGGATGTAAACTTGGACTTGGACTTGGACTTGGACTTAGACTTGGACTTGGACTTAGACTTAGACTTGGACTTAGACTTGGACTTAGACTTGGACTTAGACTTAGACTTAGGCTTGGACTTAGACTTAGACTTAGACTTGGACTTAGACTTAGACTTGGATTTAGATTTAGACTTAGACTTGGACTTGGATTTAGATTTAGACTTAGACTTGGACTTGGATTTAGATTTAGACTTGGACTTGGACTTAGACTTAGACTTAGACTTGGACTTAGACTTAGACTTAGACTTGGACTTAGACTTGGACTTGGACTTAGACTTAGACTAAGACTTAGACTTGGACTTGAACTTAGACTTAGACTTGGACATAAAATTGGACTTAGACTTAGAACCAGAACACGAATTATACTTTAATTTTTACTTAAATCAGTACTTAGTTGTAGACTGATTCTTATACTTAGAATTAAACTTAAACTTAGATTTGGACTTAAAACTAAACTTGGAATTAGAATTAGACTTAAACTCAAACTCAAACTCGGACTTGAGCTTGGATTTAGACTTTTAACCAAAATCTACGATTAGTATGTGTCGATTTAAATCAGTTTGAGTGAGGCGTTAGTCCAACTTCGTCCCGATTTCTAATCGTGTACCTTTGTTACGTAGTGAATCATTTTGGGCAAAGGTTTAAGCCAATTGTTTCTTTAATATTTCACCTCACCGCACTGCTCTTTATTGATCAGTACAGCGCAACTTCAGTTACAGCTGCTTGAGGCATACAGGGAACACTCACTTGCTGGTTTTTGGAGAAGTTGTACTGTACCGCTCCATTGTTGCCCACGTCTTCGTCAGTGGCGGTCACTTGTACAATCATATATCCAGCTGTCTCATTCTACACAAAAACAAAATTGCCAAAACTGCTCAACTCTCAATGGTAATAATTTAGCACTCTAAACTATCTAAAACATTTTAATACTAATACTTAGTTAATATCAAACTTCAATTTGGGCCTGGAAAGAGTAAAAATGGTGTGAAGTTAATTTGTTAAGTAGCAAACCAGCTGAACAACTTTTTTGTGAAACTTTTAATTCGTCAAAATACTGCAAGACTCGTAGCAATATCTAGCCTTGCTATATACTTTTAAGTATAAACAGTTAAAACTGTTTATTAAGATGTTTGTTTTGTGATAAAGTCTTTGCGTCGGGACTTTTGATTTGAGAATGTAATTAATACCGATTTATCAAAGGCCGTATCACGGATTTATAGGGGTTTTGTATGGAAAGCCTTTATTTGACCAATAATTTATTTGACGTAAAATTTAAAAGGAGAGCAACCAACAAAATGACATTATGTTTTAAGTATATGGGGACATACATTAAAATTACACTTTATAAGACCCTAGTTAATTACTTACATTTTTTAGAAGTTCACATAACTTTTTTACATTTTATTATACGTAAATAATGAACAATTTTGTTTGTCTGTGCAAAAAATAATATCTTTGAA
>JAOBYF010020456.1:0-13197 GCA_025403605.1 Parazoanthus darwini
TACAGCTATAGGCTCTCAGAAAGTTTAACAAAAGACTTGAATTAAGAAATATTTTGCAGACTATACAAGATACATTATACCATAACACGCTACCTTCGGGAACGTTATAAAAAGAAGTGACATCATTTTTCAACAAGAATCGGAGCCACTGCATGAAGGAGGGCGCGTTTTAAGCAAAACCACTTTTCATAAACACACGGATAAGATTGTAAATCTGCGTTTAAATTATATCATGTCCCTTCCTGAAATGAACTAAAACAAAACCAGGCCTGGTTCTAGTCGGACAACGAATGTTTGTTTGACATTAATTTAACGTCAGACGTGAAAAAATGAGCTAGGAAATGGTCTATGCAATAACGTAAGAGTTAAGAGAGATCTTCCTACGGCTACGTATTAAAAAAAAGGTTCATATCACTGGTCCCTTGTATAGCCAGATTCTAGAGGATGCTACACGCAAGCCTGGTTTGACAAAAACCACGAACATTTACATTCATCTTACCTGTTATCGTGGTTAGTGAAAGAAAATTAGATGTTATGGCGAAAACAGCCAACAACTTCAGTTGTATCATCTCTTGGCGCAACGAGTTGTATTTTGATTGTTGAACTCGTCTCGAAACTTCACGAACTTGCAACAAAATCAATCTCCGAGTTAGGCGTGTTCCCACACTTTATCCAAAGATGTGCTTCTTTCTTTACTCGCTTCTCACTGTGTTTTCTTTGAAGTATCTGCTTTCAGTGTGACGTCACCGTACAATTGACCAATCACAAAGTTAAACTGTATGCAAGAGGAATCGATGTCCGTCAGGAGAAGTATCTGTTACATATGGTGTATTAGCATTAGGCAAATTTTAAGTGGTCATGAAATGAACAGAAACTGAGCGGATGATAATTAAAACGGCACTAATTATAATTTGGCAAAACCATATCGGTTTCCCGGTTCGAACTAAAAAACACAGCAAATAAAATTGTTTTAAAATTAGAATAGCTCAGTTAATGTAAGCAACATTTTCTATCTAAGGTACAAATCCCTTCAGTTGTTCAACTGTTATCAGTGGAAAGACAACCAGGACAATATTTGTATCTTAAGAGACAGTTTAGCGTGTAGTATGGGTGGATATTTTTACGAGACATGTAGTATTTTGTGCGAGCGCAAAGGGCGAACCAAAATAGAAAAGACGAGTAAAATAATCCACCCATACTACACACTACCCACCTTTTCTTTATCTTTTTATCATAACTATTGCTTTAATTCATGAAAAAGGCCTGCGTGCTGCCCAGAACTGGGTATCTGTAGTCTCGTTCCAGGCCCAAGTACGGGTTTTTGTAGTCGTTGCGAATTAATTGATAGTTCTCAAAGCGTGCAGAAATTCAGCTGCGTACAAAGACAGCTGGCAAGTGACAGGCCCCCACGTGCTTCAATCATCTATATCTATCTACATCTCTCTGCTACACGCAAAAATATAAATGAGAACGTAACGCGAGTGGTTGATCGGCGCTGATGTATACATCGATAGCTCACTTATTAGTTCGAATTTGGATGTTTTACAGATCTCCGCGAAAATCTGTTCCAATTACGTGCGTGACCAGAAAATTTTTTTTGTAAGCGTCACAATTTGCCTATCCTCCCATACACTTCTTTCGATGGGACTGTCTTGTTTTCAAAAGCGATTATCAGGGGGAAAAGCTTGAAAAATTGTACAAGAGTTAATTCCCAAACAAACTGTTGATTCGCTTCTGTCATTAGCCAAAACCTGCTCAAAAATGCTCAAAAAGAAAACGCCCAGAAAAGTTATAAACTAAAATACTTCCAACAAAGTATACACGACGTTGTTACTGTACAGGGACGCACAAATATCACAAAAGTATATGGCTTTCCCTGTGCCAATCGGCTGTGTTCGGTTTGCAAGATTTTGTGATAAAATGTACAGCCGCACAGTCAATAAGAGTTGCCCACAGGACCAGAATGCTTGCATTTATATTAAAGAAATTACTCTCACGCAAAGGATCCTGGTAAAAAAAATCGCAAGTTGTCCAGCTTTCCAATGTTGGATCAGTTATAGTCCATTTTCACATTCATTCACAGAACAGAGTAAGCGTTTTGCTGCATAGTGATCATAACTGAAACCTGTTTACATGATTCTGTGACATTTTTAAGGTTTTAACTTTTACCTTCTTAAAATAATCAATCCTTTTTCTTTCTTAACCCACTTAATATATATTTGCCACGTTTAAGTGCGTGGCCCGCCAGCTAAAGCCAAAAGGTTGTTCTGTTCATGACTGGGAAAGTGGTTTATTAGAGAACTTCAGGAGTAAGGGTGTATCACTTAATTACGGAATACCATCATGTCAACTGTTAGACGGAATGAAACCAGCTTTCTATCGTCTTTTCCCGAAAGCAAAACGTGAAAATTTCAATTTTGTGGATTTCTAGAGAAGGTGAACAACAAAGAATGAATCATTTTAACTTTCGTGCGACTTTAAGAAATGGCTCTTTCTTCATATTCACGCATCTTCGCGCAAAACTAAAACTGAAGAATGAATTATTTTGTAACAATCCAGCAGCGTCTTCGTTGAAGTTCCCGTCCTAGTTGTTCAAGGTCACTGATATTGATTTGGTTCAAACTTCTTATCCAACATCAACATGTTTTATCCGTTGAAATGTCAAGCAGTGTACTCTCCAGGGAAGGGGGAATACAAAGCGCATTCTCTCTCGTTTATCCAGATGTTTTAACCATTGATTGGAAGTTACAACTCAACTTTATTACTTTCAACAACTTCAGGCTGGTTACAATGTATACGAGTATAATGACATCCGGTATAATGCAGTACAACTGATTTCAAAATACACACTATTTAGTGTGCATATGAACTGAAGTTGCAGTTCTTCAGTGCGGGCAGAACTACTGCAGTGCACTAAATTATAAATCAATTACTGTATTAAATTGATATAGTAATATTTGTAAACTTAATAAGTTATTAAAAATACTTATAATATATATGTTAAAATAAAGCTAAAAATAAAATTTGTTTGTTTTAAGCTGAAACCGTTCGGAACAAATTTTAAACCGCTTTAGCCTTATTTTTACATTCATTAAAGTATTACTTAATTTAACTGTTACTATCTCAGGTAATGAATTGTATTCATATAATGTCATTGAAAACCTATGTCGTTACAGCTAAGTTATCGACCATTTGACTTCCTGTGTGGTGGGTAAGAAAAAGAATTATGAAAATATTTTTCATAAACGAAATACAAAATTAATTTGCAGCCAAATTATTGGGTTCCACCCAACACCCCAGAGTATCAAACTGGTCGTCTCTGAGAAACCGCATCCAAGGCAATTCAAAATAGTTGATCAAAGCGGAGTATTTTGCAGATATCCGATATCGACACATCCTCCGAGGCGCAGGCATTGAGGTGGATGAAGAAGAAAAAAGAGGGAAAGAGGAGGGCGAGGACTGTCAATTTAGGTACCTCTTCTCTATGCCTGAATACCCCAACCCAGCCCCGCCCCCCTCCTCCTCCTTCCAAAACATCGCTCTTGTAGGCGATTAAATAAAATATATTTACATTGAAAATATACACTGAATTCCACGCAGAAACGGAGTTTTGAGGATTTTCATGACAAGTGGACCAAACCGAAAAAGGTAATGAAACAACCCGAGGGTAAAATTGCGCATCCTACAAGAACCGTATTGTGGAAAAGTCATGACGCACTAACCGAAATTCGATTCAGACCAACTGAGTACTAACAAGGATTGAATCATATCACAGTATTCACACTCCTTTTGGTAAGAACGACTTCCATGAGAACTCAGATGCTAGAATTTGCCAAAATGCTAAGTACAATGTTGAACAAGATATTAAAAGAATAATCTTCAGTTGATGATAGAAGTTTATTCTTGATTTATCGAGTGTAGCGTTCGATGCAATGAAGGCAGCAGCAAACTTGATCTACTTACTTGACGCAGTTGAAACACATCTTGGAAAGCCAGATGGAGCACCTCGTTAAAAAAGACTTGTCTAAGAATAGATAACGCTGAATTTGCCAAGTAATAAAAACGAGTCTCCACGCCAATGTGTATTTTACAAAAAAGGAACTTGTATATTCGTGATAATCAGCAGTTTCTTCCCAACTTACTTCTGCTATTTTGTGTTATGGTCTCCGACAATTTAAGAACAATAATAATAATAATAATAATAATAATAATAATAACATAATAAAAAACAATATCAATGATAATGGCAAAAATTACTTTAGAAACAGCAATCATCTTAATATTTTAGAAACTATTACAAAAACAAGAAACTGGATTATCAAGACTTTGTACAAAATATATAGTACTATAGAAATGTTTGAAAACCCTGTTGAAACACATTTGCAATTCAAATAGTGAATAATAAAGAATTCGTTGCAAAACTGATTTTGCTACCCTGGTGACTTATATTAGCTTCCGCATTACTACTTGGTTTTTAATTTACGTGAATACTGCCAAAGAATGCGGGTCCAAAAAGCCTTTGCGATAGACCCTGACTGAAGTTATGCAACGTCTTTTGCACGGTTCAGGCAAATTTACGAGAGCTAACCTCTAACATCCGTGCAGGGTTTGATTTGGATGACCAGTGCAAATGCCAACCGGCAAAAGCAAACTTACAACTTCTACTCAATCTCACAATTTCACGTCCTTTTTGCGTGTTACTTTAGTTGGGAAACGTTCCGTTTCAAATACGATGACGGTTGAAGCGAAACACCATAGACTCCAAACCGAACACGTTCTGTGCGGTACACCGGTAATAAGCAAGTTTCATCCAGTTGGGAGGAGTGTAGCTGCTTTTCATTGTTGGTTTGTCCTTGGATGCTGGAGAAAATGTGCCAAACATGCCTTGTTCAGTCCAGGCTGCGTCATTTGGTTGACAAGACGGGCCGGAGAAAGGATCATTTTTGTAAATGCACGCGAATGGCAAATATTGGAACTCCCACGAGATTTTCGGTAGGGGGTTACTATGGTCCACTACACACGGGATGGGCTTCGTTTTCTGCCCCCAGGGCCTGATATCTTGCATCACGCCTTTCTTCAGAACTGGGGCGGCTGAAATGAAACCACGAATTGTTACGAGGAGTAAGGTATTATAAAGAAGGGTCAGGAGAACAAACCTATTATCAAGTCTTTGAGTATGAACGTTCAGGAAAATATAGGCAAACGTATGCTCAAACTGCAAGAAATGCGCAGTTCAAAGGGAAACATTTTTTCACCCCGGACCTTTCTGAGACCTCATGCCTTAAATGTTGATCGTTTACCCACCCCGAAAACTCGCTTTCCGTTTAAGGTTTCTGGATCGGCCCCGTATCTGTCTCTAAGTATATGGGCAACATCAAGCTCTCTCTCCTCTGACGAAGTCTGGTTGTTGCTTGAAGCGTCAGCTTTTCATTCAACCTTATGGCAATAAACATGCCACATCAACCCTTGTTGACCAAAGTTCATGTTTGGCTTCCTCGCCAACGCAGAAAACAACTGTTGGTTTTAACAAAACCCGAGTCTTTGGAGCTCTTTTCTTCAACTGCGAGTCTGCTCTGACGGAACACTTGATCGCAATGTATGAATTATGCTCTAAACTATGGGGAAACTATACGTGGCGCGTGAATTTTCTAAAATATGATACGTGAAACGGAACCATGCAGGACTCATCTCACTTACCACTCTGTACAGCGATTTCGGTTTAATACACACGCAGTCACACGAGTCAAGAGGAGTTAGTCAAGGGTAGTACTTTCAGGGCGGTATCCTTTCGTAATTTTAAATTATATCAATGGTTCCACTTACTTAACACCGTCAGATTCACATCTGCCGTAGCACTTCCAAAGTTGTTGACTGCCGTACATTTGAAGACACCATCATCACTGGAATACTGAACCCGCCTTATCTTTAAATCTTGTCTGTCTTCTCTCCAGATATAATGCTGGCCAGACGCACATTTAGATTTCGAATTCTTCACACAGACTGGAAGTGGAAAGCCACCTTTAAACCAAGTAATCTTGGGTTCTGGGTATCCCTTAGCGGTGCATCTCAGGACGAGATCTTGACCTTCTCGTACTGTCTTTGGTGGAGTGATGGTTTCTATACTCGGGCTTTCTGGTGCTAAAATTTAAGAAAATTATAAATCTATCATTAAAGAGGTTGCAAAGAACACTATTTTGATGTATAACGTAGTCCTTAAGTGCATTGTCTCTTGATATGTTTCTTGAAAGGGATTCCTTTTATAGTTAAATTCTTTTCGTCAGTATACTTTGAGCAAAAGATTATCAGTAAATAAATATTGGAAAAGAAGTTAACAGAACGACGACTATTATACTCAGAAGTTAAAGGGAAACTTTAGCTTTATGTAAACTTACCGTGGACATATAATCTGGTATTCTTTATCAGCACATACTGATGGTAATTTAGAACACACTCGTAGATTCCAGCATCACTAGTCTTGGCATTAGAGACCGTGAGTACACTGGTCTTATAACCAACTAACTGGGTGTCCACGATTTTGCTGCCACTTCTATTAATCCTTGTGGTGCTGACTTCAACCTCGATTCCATGAGCATCAATTTTTGTAGTCTTCTTGTACCACTCAATCACCCCTGTTTGTGTTTCGCAGGTAAAACTCACGTTTTCACCCGTCAGTATTGTCTGGGGATGTTCCGGCTTAATTATAAGCCCTGGACGCACTGCAAACAAATATTTAACAATTAACGCGAAAAGGAGTTTCAAAACGAAGAAACTTATCGTAGTTAATGCAACGCAGTTTGTGGTGACGCCGTTAGAATACAACAAATGTAGGGGTTAGGAAAAGAAATCTGGCAGTTTCAAGGATTATTCACAGGATCCAGAACTTAGGGTTATATTTCTAGAAATTAAGGTCGCACAAATCAACGTGCCACATAATTGAAGTCGCGAAAATCAACGTTCGTAATAGTTATCGCGAGCATTAATTTCCTATAAGGTATTCGACGCACACGCGTAGGGTATGAAGTGCTAAATATTCAAGAAGGCGCAGAGTCGGGCTGGTTATAAAAGCTTGAAAAACATTACTAATGGAGTTTTAAGAAAATTGAATTTATTCCCTTTACAGTGGTTTCAAAAACACTGGGACCTGTTCTGTTGCCATAGTAATAACAGCTAACAGTTAAAACATATAAAGGGAACATTTAAGAAAAATGGATCTTTCTGCATCCAGTTTTCTTCAAAAAATTTCAGATACCAATATAAGGATCCAATATTCTTAGAAAATGAAAACTATTGCAAGCCACCTTGATTTATTTCTCAAAATCAGTGTTTCTAAAAACTCTAATATTATGACTACAACACGAAATAATTCACGCCACTTTTTAAACACTTACAACTGTTGATATGGATGGTCACATCCTTGTGTATTTTCGCTCCAGCTTTGTTATGTGCCTTGCATCTGTAGTGTAAGCCATCACTTATTTCTATTCTCATGATTGTAAAATATCTAGTATTCTTCACAACAACCTTCTTCCCATCAGGCACTATTTTATGATAGACGCGAGGTTGGTGTGGCACTGTGTTATTCCAAAGGGTAACAGTTGCGCTGGGGTCACTTGTACGACAGTCTAGTGTGGCCTTTCCACCAAATATGGCAGGCACGATCTCCGGCTGACCAACTTGTTTTGTAAAGTGAAAACTCTTAATAGGAGTTCCAAAGCATGCACCTGCGAGAAAATGTTGAATAAAATAATTATCTGGTACATTCATTGATCATTTATTTATTATTCAATAACTTTTTACTTCAAACATCGAACTTCAGACTTGAGTGCGCTTAGGGAGTAAAAACCCTTGAGGCCTCTTTTGGATTCGTATCTTTAACGGGCATCTTAACCAACCTTTTGTTCAAAGTTCCCGCTTAATCACGTCATAGCTTGCCATTATCTTGGTTTAAACTTTTCCTCCATAGGGCCATAGTACTGAAGTTAGTTGATAAAGATTCGAACATATTTCAAAGTGCGGGAAGTTGTTGATTTTGTTGGAAATTTTAGATGTTAAGTAAGTTTTAAGTTAGTTTTTGAGTTAATGTTTAATCGACGAGCTCAGCTCGTGTGCTATCGAGGAGTGGGACTTACTCACTTAGTTAGGAACAGACTATTGCCTTCTAGCGACTTTTTGCCCTTGCAAACAACCTCTTCAATCCCCCTAATCTAAACATAGTTAAAGAGACAAGCGCCCCTTTAATATTTCCCTAATCCTCGAACTCAAGTTGAAATTTAAAATATCAAAGCAATTTCAAATAGTCTCAAAAGTCAACTCTATCACGTTTTCGTGAGATGATAACTGCTAACTAGTAATGTATTATTGCCGCTTTCTGACTCTGTAATGAATTAAGTTTGATTATCATTATCTCCGATATTAACTCCTCGAGTACATGAAAATGATAAAGCGTGTGTTGCTGGTTCGGTGCGCTCCACTTCTACAGTTCTTGAAGGTAAAACAAAATGATTTAGCACTTACCACAAAATGATGTTATATATAAAAGCAACTTCAAAGAAAACATGGTGTGCAGCACTTGGACGCCGATACAAAGAGCTGGGTTTCTTGTTCTGTTGTCACAACGAGTCGAGCTTTGTCACACGATATAAAGGTTTTCAATGATTCCCACTTGGTATCTGTTTGTAGAGAAATACACAAACATTATAGAACCACGCTAAAGAAAGAGAAAAACAGTAAGCGGTATAAAACCAGACAAAAATGAGCAAAAAAGATCGGTGTTTGAGTGCGAAACTTAGTTTCACTGCAAGCTTTGCTACACGCTTGCCTCGCTTCACTGACACTATAGCACATAATTCTTGCATATTTTTGCTAGAATTATATACACTCGAGCAGTTATTGTTCAACGCTAAGCTTAATCTCCAGTGCTTAATACCCTGGAAGTAAAATCGTACAACTAACCCCGTTAGATACCTGCCACCAAAAGTAAAAAACGAGATTCGCTCCTGTTAAGGTTCTCTGATCTGCAAATGCAGCGCGGTGTAACTTCTATTGCGTGTCGAGTGCCAGTAGAGATTGTGAGGTTCTTGCAAGCTTGGGACGCGCAAAAGTGCCATATATTTGAAGAGGAATTGAATAGAAACAAAGAAAAACAATGGCCTAATTTGCTGCAATATTG
Source organism: Parazoanthus darwini (assembly GCA_025403605.1). Lineage (NCBI taxonomy): Eukaryota > Metazoa > Cnidaria > Anthozoa > Zoantharia > Parazoanthidae > Parazoanthus > Parazoanthus darwini. The sequence continues at coordinate 9,170 of JAOBYF010020456.1, forward strand.
GTGTATTTGAAAGTGTAAACAACGCCAGAATGAGGTCACTGAGCAAGAAGAATTGTTTGCTTCGTTTTGAAATCCAACGGCCGTTTTGTTCACTGACCCAATCACAACAGGGAGCGTAGAGAAACGGAAGATGCACGTGCCATCGATAAACACACCAAAGAAAAAAAATTGATGACAAAATTGGTCAAACGTCAATGGATAGAGAAAGGAACCCATCACGTAATAGCTAAATATATCTTACATTTGATTCATGTTCTGCTGTATTTATGTACTTATCAGATCGAATTCCAACAAAAGAACTTCAAAGAAATCTTCCAGAACATTCAGTGTTGAATGACATCAGCTATTCTAAAAATTTAGAGAAACTCATTTTTATGGCAAAAGCAGATGCCCAGTCCAAACAATCTTCAAGGAAACCAAACTACATACATATATAAAACATTTACATATATTTGTTTACCACAACTACGATTTTCCGTTTCCTTGAACAAGAATACCGACCTGTTTACATAGCACTTTCAATAATAACACAACAAAACTCATAACTAGACTAAAGAAATATTTATGGCAACAACAGAAAAGATCTGTCCTAAAAAAGAACCTCGTTAGAAGGAGGAAGAAAAGGGAAAGAAAAAACCTTTTGTAGCTTAAATTTTTAATTAACGATTATTGCGTAGGTTACATGAACTAATGTAGTCGAGTTTAAATTTTAAGGCGGGCACAAGAATCAACACCAACATACTAACAAACAAACAATATTTACCCTTTTTTGAAAAACGATAACAGAGATACCAACAACCACCCTTTACCTGGCGCTAGTTTGAGCTAGCTGTTGATTCAATTTTTTTTATTAGTTTCGGAAACGGCAAAACGACGGTTGGAAAGTGGGTGACGATTGTCATTCTTGTTTGATATGGCATATGTAATTTCCTCGGTCAAGGAATATTTTGCTATGAGCTGCTCTCCATTAATATTTACGTTGAACTAAAATAGAAAAACCCGTTAAGTATTTCAACAATGCATTGTTCCCATGCCGAACTAATATCGTACCGTTGAACTTGTAAATCGTATGATGTTTTTCAAGACTATTCGGATATCTTAAACTTCTATCCATGATCAGGGTGTACGACAAAATTGCAGAACGTCGTTGAAACATTTGAATACATTTTTTTTCAGTTACAAGGACGTCTAAATGTTTTCGAGTCATACCTGAGTGAGAACTGAAATTTGTTATTTTTTGTCGATTTGAGCGCGGTAACGTTCCACAAAAATATTATTTTAAGGTAACACACGTTACGCCACAGGTAGCTCAGACTAAACTGTTGCGTTCTGGTATTACCCGCTTTTTCTTCATAAAACGAACTAAGGTTCAAATTTGTGCAAATTTAATATAAGTTAAGAACAAGCTCAAGTTCAAGTTCTGTTTCAGATCTATAAAAAGCCAATTTTTCAGCTAGAACATTTATTTAATGTATAATTATAAAGGTATAAGATAAGAGTAGTTTTCTTAAAAGAACAGTTTCAGTCAGAATTTACCGCAGAGTTTTTACATTAAAAGTTATAAAAACGTGTAATAATTTCTTTGCTGTTTACACTGCTTCGTGTATACGCCGAAAAACAGGCGTGCTAAAAATGTTCTAGAAACTAATTTCAGCCTGAGGTGTGTTCTAAAGTTTTAGCCCTTTTTCATGCAGTCTCAACGCTGTTATAAAATGGTACTCGTAATTAGAGTGTTTCACTGAACTCGATCATGATTCCCTGCCGAGAAAGTTAAATATTAAAGAATAAATAGTTATGCATGCACTGAATGACAGAAATTGAAAACATAACACCTTTTTGCCATTCAGTTTATAAATTCGTCCAACATGTCCGGTGCTAAATCCTCTCAGAACACTTACTTAAGGTGAGAGATCTTTCATAGCAACATGACAAATATAGAATCACGTCCACAGTCTTCTGTGGTGATGACCTTTTCCAAGCGTGTAGAAATGTCAGTTGCAGAAAATCGCGACAGCAACCGTGGTGAAGTAAATTGATTAGCCCAAAGCCTTGATGTTAGTTCATCCGTTTGTAAGTTTGAAAAACTAACTGAACATTACTGAAAAAGACTTGCGAAGTCGAATCGTTTACGACCAACTCAACAAATTAACAATCTCAAATTTTAACTATGTTGAAAAATACAAAGCACTCGCTATCTAAAATATTATATTTCATGTCGTCATTCATTTCCAAGTATGAAATCGTTCATGAGAAGATAAACTAAACCTGAAACAGTTCAACACCTTTCTTATCGGTCTGCTTAAGGCATGCTAACGGTTACCAAGTTCATTGACCTGCAAAAACCATTCATTCGATGCGTACTTACGCGTTCTGCGATCAGTCGACTTTACTCTATTCAACGCTCCACTTATCGCCGCCTAATTCATGTGTCATAGCAGAGTGATTGATCTTCTTATAAACATAACATGTAAAACGATCGAATGACAAAGGTGCTACTTAACCAATGACATAGGAGCGATTTGATGACGGGATTCATTTTAGGAATTCATCAGAGTTGCGACATCAGCCCACCGCCCAACTTGCCCCCACAAAAAATTTGTTTAACAATGACCAATTAAGTAAATGACGTACGAATTTCAATTGCAAAGTAGGTCCAGAGATCGAAGGAAGTTTCGGTATTGTTTAGAAACATGTACCTTTTTGGAATGACAGTTTTAGTAGTTCAACTTCTATATTCAGTTGGATGAATTATTGAACAAGTTTTTGCTTCCGCATTTGTAATATTTAAGTTCTTTACGTAAATATTACGTTAGTTTTAATATTTTATGCAATGTTTCTAAATTTACATCGAATGAAAAACCTTGAGGTTGAATGTATCTGACACGCCCCACATCAGCTAAGTTCTCAGTTTAAGGAAGTCTTATAAATAAATAAGTATGAAGTGCGCACTAATAATAACTGTTGAAACAGCTTTATCGACTTGATGTTAAATTTACGTTAAATCCAGCGGCCGATTTTAATATTGTACCTCAAGCCGCAGGAAGTCAAATGATGTTTTCATGTGCGATTCCAGCAGAGGTCGAGTATGCGATTTCTATACTTCCTACACCCATTTTTACTTTATTGCTTACACAAGCAAAAGAACTGCTTCCGAATTACTAAACAAGTACATTTTTGAAACTTCCTTTGATCTCATGCAGCTCGTGTTTTCCGAAAGCTTTCCTGTGGTTTTCGTACAAGACTTGTGGCGTGTAACAGGTGCATCATTCTAATGGATTGCTTAGAATTCGGCCTCTTTCCGCGACGGTCAAGTATTGCCATATTGCTGTGGCCGCATTGGAACCTATGTGTTAGTCTGTCGAGATAGTCAATTTGAATTTGGGGTCCAGCTACGAACAACATGACCAACAACAGCTTCGGTCTATCACTAAGTTATGAACTGCAGTGAAATTAAGATGAAGATCACAGCTAGTCTTAATTGGTTCAAGAAAACCCAAAGAAACCATAAAGAATTTTTTTAAAACTGGGCAACCATGTAATTAAGACGACGTAAGGTCATATATTAGAATTGCTCTTGCTTTCATTCCGCTGAAAGGACAGCATTATTATGTTAAAAGTTTTTCTTTTGTGGACAGTATAAGAGCTCGAGTTAATTAAATTCACCACACTCTACAGTGCACTAAAACATTTATGAGATAAAGATGTTTCAAGTTTTAACAAAAATAGCCTGAGTAATATTTGATTGAACTATATCATGTCCGTGTAGAAAAAAAAGTGTTTAAAACTTTAATGGTCTTTACAATTATAATGCTCTCTACAATTTTTCTCTTTTATTTGTCTCTTTGACAAACTAGACAGCTCGTATTGAGGAGATAAGAGATGAAAGATAATTATTATAATAATTCGACAAAGTAAAACTACAAGTTTGCGTAAGCAGGCAAAATTGGCGCGAACTTGCATTAGCTGCAACAAACTTAAAAACAGAAACAAAAGTCTGGCTATTTCTCTTTCACGGGATCTGACTTTAT
>JAOBYF010020567.1:0-13191 GCA_025403605.1 Parazoanthus darwini
CTGCATTAGTCCTACAGTACTCAGCTCTCCGATAACGCACCCAGGACATTCAAAAATAGTTTGTCTTGCAAAAGGCATTTCAAATTTCTTGTGAAACAGTCTACAAAAGCACATTACCAAATGTAAGGCGAGTTTAACCCCCTACAGAAAACGTAGCCGTTAAGAACTAAATAAGAACATTTTGAGGCTGAAATTGCCGAAAAAATAAGAACATTGAGCCTGGGCAAAATTTTACTGGTTCTTAAATAAAAAAAAGAGTGTATATTCCTAAAGAGACGCATCCTTTTCTCAAGTTGTGTTTGTTGGTAGCCTGTAAATGGCCCGTTTGCGCGAGAATTGGAGAGAGAGAGAGAGAGAAAAAAAAAGAAAAGGAAATGGGGCGACAGGGCGGATAGAAATCATTTCCCTTTCCTTCCCCGCCCTCTTCTCTTTTTCTCTCTCTTTCCTCAATTCTCGCTATGTTCGGTGATAGGCGCAAGAGACAGATCGCCGCCGGCGCAGTGGTCGAATTGTTAGCGTGTTTAATTTGTAATACAAAGGTCGTGAACTCTTGAACTTTTTGTCCTTGATCAAGATAGTTTACTCGGCATGCTGCTGTTAACGCATCGTTATAAATGTGTTCCAGATTATGCCGGGGGGTACCCCGTGATGGAATGTGTCCAGTCTAGGGTGATCTCCTTCGCTTCACATTGCTGAAACCGGAGATAAGTCTCGACGCTGGACAGAGATGTAGACACTGGACACAATTTTTTGCATGGACAGAGATACTAGGAAATTAGTCCTCCATGTTATACGATTTCACCTCCAGAAATGTTGTTTGATGCCAAAAACGTTTATGACTTACTAAAATGCAACTCCGAGCTATAAACATAAGCTTTTTCCCCATATTTCCATGTTTGTGGAGGATATATAGGATTTACTAACATAGAAATTTTAGAATAGTTTAGATAACGAATAATAATAATAATATTGATAATAATAATAATAATAATAATAATAATAATTATAATAATTATAATAATAATAATAAATAGCACCTACTAATCGGTAGAGGGGTCGAACTCATGGCAACGCACCTGAGCTAAATGTCTGTGCGCTGAAAGTTCTGCTGTAAGTTCTGTGACGTCAGAACAAGCAGCTGCCAGGATCATGAGAGTCCCTGGTTGTTCGCTCAACAGGTCCATAAACATACTTGCCGAATACGCGGGATCACACTGTGTAAAAGGAGACAAAACAAATTGAGATTGAGATATATTTTAACATTTAACACAGTTTTTTTTTTTTCGTTTTGAACTTTGTTTTGACAACTTCGTTCGTTTGAAAATTACAGTTTTATTTAGAACCGTGCTCGTTAGAAGTAGGAAAATTTTTAGTCCTTGCCTTAAACCACGAATAATTTGCATTTAGCAGGTGGGATTCTACATCAGTGGCCGAGAGAAGACAAACCTATTTCAAAAGCCTTGTTTTGTTCAACAGGGGAAAAACTATACTTGAAAATAAGCAGTCAAAATTTATTTGAATTTAACATTTCCAAAACCTACAAAGTTTGAAGGGGTAAGAGTTTTGCATGGCCAATCTCTATATATAGTTGGAATCACTGATACTGTTAGAAAGACAGAAAAATGGCCCCATGGGAACTCGTTGGTCAGGAGCGTTAGATTTAGATCTGTTTTGAACTGAAACCTATTAGTTAAGGACTTAAAAAATGAAAAAAAAACAACAACATAAAAACGAAATCTAAATCAGAACCTTTCTATTGCATATCCTGCATGTCCGTGTCTATTTCCTTTTAATCTGTACATTCTAGAATTTTAAGTCATTTCTGAGGTACATTAAACACAAGAAGCTCCTACTTCTCCCAATTGTTTTTTATTTTAATTGTTTACGCCTTTTACGGCATCGGAGACATAAGAATAGGACTCGAAGTACCTTACCAGCCAATGACTCCTAGGGCGGTCAGTTAAACTAATGTACAGATGAAATATTAATGATAATGTAAAAAAATAACTAAATGGGATAGACAAATGTAGGACATAATTTACATAATAATAGACACTACTGTAAGTACAGGTGTAACAAAAGGACGCTTAACACATACACATGCAGATGTTTTCGGGATCAAAGCAGTGTGAAAGACGGAGAACCAGAAATGATTTCAGACGAGCTTTGAATAGTGAAGTTCGCTCTAAAGCCTGGATATCGAAAAGAAAATCATCATGTAAAGGGCAGATACGTGCAAAATAGGACTCGCGAGCCGAGAAGACGTATATCGAGCCCCGGCTAGTGCTTGAATGCGAAAGTTAAGTGATAACCAAAAAACGATAAACAATTAATTTACCTTGTGATCTTGCTTTTCGTTTTGCAATAATTTGCCGCACGGTCTGAGTAGTCTGGTATGAGAATAATGAACAGAACCGAACGACTCTCGTTCCCAGATTCACAAAAACCAGACCGCGCGGTTTGTCGTTCGGAAAAGCCCTCGCAAAACAATAGGCAGGAACACATAATAAGATTTTATGATATACATGGAGATGCAGGCGCTCAACGTGATTAGATACAGAAATTTTAAACCGTCGTGCGATCACGTAGCGGATGCGTTTAATTTCTGTTGGCACGAATATGCGTCAAGTGCTCATTAGAGTGTTGTTTCTTCTCAAGTTTTTCTAATGATTCGTAATCATTTTCGGATCGATTTTGACTGTTCTTGTAATTATAGTTTGTTTAACATAATATAATCTAATCAGTTTGTTCAAATATGGATGTTGTTACTCTTGCAATTACTTATCATATGTAACCTACTGACCCCAGACTGATTGTCTTATAAAATATTATCTGTTTTTGATTGTTGTACGATTTTAAAAGGAAAAATGATCTTAAAAATTTTAACAATTTTAGCATTTTTCGTTGTCGAACGTACCGTTTTAAAAATAGTTTTATCCCCCAAGTGTATTTTCCTTTATAACAATTCCTAGTTTGTTTTTTATCAACTGTAGCTTTTGACAACCCATTTTACTCTTACCTTTTTACAAAACATCATAGAGTTGTATTTATTATTATTATTAACAATATTATTATAATTATTATTATTAACCCTTGTTAAAGTTCTTTTTACTCCTAAACCACCTTTACAATCTCTTTTTACCACCTAACATTGAGTTTAATGAAATTAAATAATATATATATGCAACTCTTGACAATTTTCTTATAGCTGCTAAAATATTTGTGTTATGCTTGATGGATCTCCGTTTTATTAAACAGAAGAAAAAATGTTTAATTGGACTCAACATTTCCCAAAACCTTCAAAGTTAGTAGCGTTAACAGTCCTATCGTTGTGGATAGTGGGTTATTTAAGTTTTCGTCTTATCTGTGTTTGCTTTTGGTCAGATCCGACTTTCCTCGTAAAGAGGATAGTTTACTTTATCGAATTATGATCACTTTCTTCAAATATGGATGTTATTCTTCTTGAAGTTACTTACGAAACCCAATGATCTCGGGCTGATAACTGATAACACGTTTATTTGTTTTTAATTGTTTATGAATAGGACTTTATAATTATACCTCTATGAATGGAGCCCCTAGGTTCGTCTTACCCATAAGCTAGTAATAATTTCTGTGGCTTTAATGCTATTCGTTAAAAATGACTTTCATGCATGGCAATAGTTGTAATGAAAACCGAACTGTGAGTCGTGACTCTCTGTGGCACTACTAGCTAAATCACTTGCACATGAAACCAATTTCTTCCTTTGCCAAAGCCTGAGGGCTATCTGAACTTTAAAAACATACGGTGCTATCACGAAGGATTCACAAAAATTACTTTGATATTTTTAGTTAATTACTTTTGCTATGGATAGTGTTAGCGTATCTGATATACACTAAGAGACGGTTGTTAAGTTCAAAAGTACTTTTAAAGAAAAACATTTACCTCTTGATATTAGACATTCTGTATTAACAGCATGTTTTAAGCCTTCTGAATTTTTACGCCGTAAGAAGCTGATATCAGCAAACAGTGGCGAAACGGACTTAAAACATTTTAACCGATCAATCTATTATGTCTTGCGATTGATAACCCTTCATGCAACGTAAATGTTTTAAGGGAAGGGAACCATACGTTCGGAATAGCCTAAACTGATAACGTCGGACCTCTTTTATCCTCCGTCGTTTTGCTGGCATATTTATGAAACTTCTTTCAGCTGCTTTATTTTTGCATTATGAATTAAAGGCAACTTGATGAGGAACCGTCTCCTAGATTTTTTTCTTTAGACATAGTGACTATTCACGTGTGATCTTGGCGCAAATTGAGTTGAAAAATGTGTAGAGGTAGATCGGTTTCCCGTAGTGGGAAACCCCACGTTGCTTGCCGTGGATTACGTTAAATGCATTTTTCTATGGTGCGAACCGACACCATAGTGGACTTCACATTACAACATTTCAGGGGGGGTTAACAGTACGATCTGTTTTCTTATTAACCTTTGTTTTTACTGAGCACACTGCGAGACGTTGGAGCTCATTCAATGCCCCGCCTACGGGCCTGATGTATCAGAATACCGGTTGTAAACCAACGACCTGATTTTGCTATGTTATCATTCACTCAGAAAATCCTACTGTGATACATCTGCATGGTGGTAACCGATCAACTGGGTAACACTTCTCAATCAGCTATCTCGCGTAACCTATTCAGTTTCTCTATTGTGCATATGTACAGCAGCCATTGGTATTTCTGAATTTTTCTCCAGAACCGGCGGTTTTTTATTCTCTAACAACCAGATTTACTGTAGGGTTCTGCAGTTCGTGGCGTTTTCAGAAACAGCGCATTAGCCCAAAGAAAAATTTTGGTTACTGTTTTAAAAAGCCAGTCCGTTGATTCAGAGCCTTGAATATGGCACTTGGCTTTAGTTGATTTTTTTTCAAGAGTTACTTTTGCCCGTTTAACACTGCACAAGGCTTTTAGTTTTAGGATATTTGTTACTGAAAAAAATAAATCGCTTTCTACATGTTTTCTTTGCTGAAAGTCTAAATTAAAAAAATCTTCACATTTGCTACATCTATATGTCTTTAGCGGTAAATTTTGGAATGTTCTGGTATCGAGCAGAATAAACTTTAATATAACTTTAATTTAACACTGATTAATCTTTTCGATTAGTCCGATTTTGTTATACCCAAACTTGAAGCAATGAATTTTGTTTTGTTTGGATGCCACAGGTTTGTGATTGTGTGATTAGATTTTTATTTGCAAGCTAGTAGTCAGGATTGAATTTGCCAAATACTTGCCCCCGAGGATATCAACTGCCCTTTTATACCATTAGATGGTCGAATAAAGAGAGTTTTACACACTGACCAATCTAAAACGTCAGAGAAACTGTACACCAAAACAAAGATTCGAGAAATGAGTGATTAGAACAAAAATTAAGTGTTACCTTAGAGTCCTTTACGATCATCCTTAGCTCATATTCTCGTAGGATGTCGGACTTGTTCACATGATCGAGAGCAAGTTCTGCTGCCGCGAGTAGAGAGCCACCTGGCACTGAAGCTTTGTTCGGGCTCAGCGGGAAAAATCCCCCAATGTAAACAGGTGTCCGTTGAGTGGAGAAGTGGAAGAGTCCAGAAAGCAGTGACATAACGATCTTAAGCTTGATCACAAGGTGGCAAAACATCTCATCTGTTAGGTATCCCTTCAAAATGACGATTTTAAAGTTGTCTTATCTTTTCAGATGATCAGCAAAGAGGTTAAATAACATTTAGGCTCGGTGCCTTCTCGTTCGACCCTGTTGAGAGATTTGCCATTAGTTAATATACATATGTGCGATTCTTTTATTTTATAAACACCTTGTTTATTCATTAAGAAGAATATTTTAGTGTAAAACCCAAGCTGACAACCAGTTACGCCTGTGTTCGTTTCCAACGTCTATCTGGAGTAACGTACTTCTCCATAATATTAAACTGTCTATATTTTGCAAATCTTTTATTCAAATCACCATGCAAAAACTTCTGCAAATAGACCGATAAACTCACCGTTTACCTCGATTGATTTTGTTGTAATCAGTCTCACTGCACACTGAGAGTGGAACTGCCAAAGGGCGAATTATTAAGGTTTCCAAAGTGTGTCAGTATTAAGCGTACTGACAATAAAGAAGGAACTTAAATGTATTCTAAAATGCAAAAACGTTGACTATAGCTTTTTCGTGTCAGCTGTCTTAAAATGCCATTAAAACATCACAACACGATGGTGAATTTGTTTTCGCGAATAATCTAAACGTACCGATATGTGATGCAAGCAGAGTTGTAGTGACCGACTCATCTGTCTTTTTTGGCTTTGAATTGTTTTCAGTAGGAAATAATAGAAGCCCTACGGCGATTTGACAAACACTAAGTGACATGTGATAATGGTTCACAAACAAGCATGTTTTCGATCTAGATATTTTTTGATTAGTCCTTGAAGAAAGCGTTTCGCTGGGGATAGCATTCGGTTGAACCACTCTGATTTGTTGTAAAATTGCTTTTGTTTTTGTGTCAAATTTGGGAAATTTTTTGTTAGGATAATCGTGTAGGGGTTTTAGTTCTCAGTTAACGAAAACAGCATGTTCCTTATAAGATTTGTAATGCCTAAAATTATGAAATAAATACAACCGCGAAAAGAAAAGCAGATTTAAATCATGCAGTCAACAAGACGTACACAATAGATGACGTCAGCGTCTTATTTGTCTTAATAGTAAAACATCCCTTATTAAAACTAAGTTTTACTTTTCGTTTTGGAAAAAAAAGTCATTAAAATTTCATGACACAAACAAATGCACATGTCCTGCTAAGCCGTGCTGCAAAATAAATGGAATAACGGACAGTGCTTAACAACGAACGTTTCAGTCGCATCGGATGTCTAAAGAAATAAAGGAAATTGAGGTTGTATAGCCTGGATGAACCCCTGAAATGAAAAAAAATAAGCGCTCTTAATACGTCGCTGTTTTTTTTGGCTAAATGTAAATATTGAAAATGGATGGCTGTTTTCTGGAGGGTTGCACAAAAGACCATTGCAAACTTGTCTCCTTGATCCTATAAAAGTTCAGCATACAGTTGATATCAGTACCACAATTCGCTCATTGGCATTTAAATTGTGTTTCATAATATTCGGGCCTGCTTTTGCATTTATGCAGTTATCCCTTTGTTTAATTAGGGCAATTTCTAGTTTCGCTCATTTAATACAACTACTTGAGAGCATCTTTTGTCATTTTGAGCTCGATGTTCATAAACAGATAGCATATTTATTTTTTTCCTTTTTCAAATAAGTCGTGAACAACTTCACCGGAAAACCTGATCAAATAACAATAAATCTCCTTTTTTCAGCTCAGTGTTCACCACATGTTCAAGTTTATGTAATTACCAGTAATCTTTTTTTGTTAAGGGTGATATTCTGGGTTAAATTCTCTGGCCAGCAACTTTTGTTTTGTTTTGCATTTAAGTTAATTTGCATAGACGACAGACGTTTTTCTTCCTGAAGATTTGTTTTTAGATAAATGGCATCTATTTCCGTGACTCATCACCAACAACTTAGCACTCCCACATTAATCGTTTTTTATCAACGCACTAACTCCTTTCCAATTTCAGCAGCTTTTTTAAAGAAAAACTATTGATTTAATATTTCAAGGTTTTTTCTAAAAATTTCTATGAAAGTTTAATCACTTATATCAGGATAATTCTCCGAAAAGTTCACCCTTCTTCATACAATGTACCCACAACCTTTTGTAAGTATTACAATAACAATTGAGTGTGTTCAATACATATAAATGCTACCAAACGCTAATTTCTTTGAAGAACGAAGACCAGAAAAAAAATTCTACATGATTCAATTTTTAAAGTGAAGGATTATTTCTGTTTTTACCGGCGTTAATACTGTTATAATATTTGCAGTAAACATAGTGAACAATCCTTGCGAAATGCTGATCCGAGAAAACGAAACATACAATGGAAATATTGTTAAAACATTTCTCCCATACAAGGTCAAGGGAAAAAATCCACAGACAAATATCGGTTCCAACCATTTCCTTAAAAAGTCATGTGATGCTGTTCCATATTGTAATTTTGACGCAATTTCTCTCGCACTTGCAGTGGTATCGCAAGCATTCAGTCTCAGTATCATATACTTTCGTCAAAACAATAATCGTTTTGTGCTAAGTCTCATCCTAATGTTAGAGCGCTCGCTCTATGCGTTTGAATCAACGGAAGCGGCTATGTTTAGTGCTTTAGCACTCAGATTCCGCTCCTGAAAGAATCGAGATAACTATAGCTATTTCGGCAGGTAAATCAATTATAACATACATTGATAATTTGCAGTAGAAAGCACGCTAGGACTTTTGCACTTTCTTGAACGATTGTCGCAAATCGTAACACCTAAAATGTCATGTCAATTCAGTTTAAATCACATGCACGCTGCTCCGTGAGTCGTACACCGCTGTGATAAAAATGTTGCACGGTATGCAAGAAGGGCTGAAATCACAGAAACTGCTTAACTGACGTGCATGAACCGACCACAATTTAGCCAAAAGGTTCTTACCCTAAATCCGGAATGTCACTTCGTAGAATTAGTTGTCTTGAAAGTAAATGCAAGCATTGGAAGAACGAAATTTTATAGCGACGAAAAAGGCCAGTCAGTGGGGTTTTCAAAAGATACCAGTTGTGCTATGTCTGACGACGATACGACGTCATCTTGATTGACTTAAATTATCTTTCGATCTAAGTAAAAATACACACCAGTAAGTAAAGTTATCGATAGCTTTTTTTTATAAAACTAAATGCGTAAAAACCAGCATCAGCGCTCAAAATGGAAATTTAGTTTGTGTCGCAACTCCTTCCTAATTCCTTTCTGACAGTGTAAAAAAGACGGTGATTGATTGATAAATTCTCAATACCTCACACACGTTCCTAGAGCAACTGGTCATCAGTAACGGCTGTCATTCTTCGGTGATTTGAGCTGAGCGAGTTGAAGGCAGGAAAGATAATTTTCATTCCAGATGATGTGCCGTTTTCTTTGAGATCTTATGAGCTTCTTCTAGTTCTGAATCAAACTATTGATCAAGTATTCTTATTTGACACGTGCTACTGTAAAAATTATTTGACTTGGTCACGGCCACAAGGACCTAAAATATCTTGTATCAACGAGTAATCCTTCCCTCCCCTCTCCCCACGAAAAACAAAGCTCATCCTTCCCCCTTTTAGAGTCAAGCATAAAAAATAACTTATGCAGCATAACTGTATTCGTATAAGTATACTTGCTATCGCTACAAAAAAGGGTTTTTGTTGTATATTTTCGCATGTGTTCTTTTGCTTCCAACCTCGCTGATGTGGCCATTCTTGTTAAATTGTATACGAAAGCAGTTTATTTTAAAAGATGATAACCTGAAAGTAAAGTGCAACTTGAAGCATTTTTGACATTGATTATTATCTGTTACTACCTTACTTAGCTTAATACATCAGTTTAGTTCGAATTTCTTACTATCAGAAAACAATCTAGACAAACCACCCAATAAAACTGAAATTGTTTACTCCAACACCGACCTCAAGGTGATTAATGACGTAATTTGAACATTTGATCCATGAGCTTTCTGCTCATTTTGTAGCTTCTGCGGTATGATCGTAAATTTCAACATTGATGCAAAAAGAGCGAGGTTATGCATGCGTTTCTGATTGAAATAAAGAGAGTGATTGTGCTGTATCGTAGTACATCTACCTTAATTCAGTGACACTTACCATTCTCATTTTCTACAGGCAAGCAGCAGAGCACCAGCTATATATAATGTTGACCCAGGCTCAGTATTATTACTGACTTCAATATACTCTTAAATTGATACATACCTTTTTTGGCAACATTGGTCAAAATCTATTCTAAAAGTTATTCGTATTTATATGTACAATGAAATATAAAAACGGGTTTTTATGGTTCAAAGCCTGATCTTAATTACTTATACTTTGTATTATTTGGACAAATTTGAGCCTCACTAAGAGATGCCTAAATTAGCTCGTCTTTACAGTGTTTTTAGATTTATCGTATATTATTGTACACAAACTAACTGTTCCAGTTAAAATATTGGACTTTTTGGATCTATGCCAGAGTTTGAACCATAACATTTTATTAACATGCCATTAAAATGTGAGCAAAACGGAGTCTCTGTAATCATACATTGAAGTTTCTTTTTGATGAAGAAAAGGTTTACATTGAATCATGTTGTTTTGTATGAACGTTTCCTTTGAATCACACACACATCATTCAAATAGAATTACCCATACAGTTTAAGAACTGATAACTATTATTTTTCTGTTCTTCACTTCCTTTAAACAGCTGCTGAAGAAAGCTAGCCAATATTTATGAAATGAAATACAGACATAATATTGTGACTCAGAAAGGCAATATCGTTTTTTTTAATATAAACGTCCTGCTGTGTAAAATCCATTCTCGTTGTTGTTTGGTTGGCAGAAAGAATGTTTATACGAGAGACTGACTGTTTATGACTGTTTATGATGTCTTTAAAATATTAAAATGTTCTTGTCAACAAAAAAAGATAATTTGTTACAGATGCTTTATGACTGTTTATGATGGTTTAAAATATTGCAATATTCTTGTAAGGCTGAAAAAATAGTTACATAAAATTGCTACAGTTTTGAACTAAAGAAATATTTCAGTAAACCCTTTACTTATAGAACATGATTGTAGGCTAAAACACACGAAAATTGTCATATGAAAACGTATAAGTGAAACAGAGATTCGCGGTTTTTAACCAAAATTTAACCGTTTTATTTCGGTCGTGGGCTGTGAAAAAAAAAAAAAAAATTGAAACTGGTATTTTAAAAACTTGTGCCGTTTTATTTAATACCGAACTTCAATTTTCTAATGCGGAGGTTAACAAGTGAATAAATTAGAATATGCTGAATAATGGTTCTGTTGAGCCTTCAATAGTTGATAGTTGCAGCACTCATAACAATCTATCACTTGGGTAATTTGTGGATTTATCGATACATCTTTAAAAAGTTTCGCTATCTTAGCCGATTTCTGAAGTGGTCTAAATATTTTATGGGAGCTAAATCCATTATAACTTTGTTCAAACAATGTCTAGGCTTTAAACATAAGACGTTAAACATTAAACATTAGACATTAAACATAATTTAGGTATTACATATGTACTGTCTTCAACTGCTTTTTACCTTGGTCAATTAAAAAGAAGCACCAGTTGGATTCACTAGCTTAAAACTACTGAAATGGAGAGCTGGGCATACAGATTATTAATTAGTGTACAGAAGCCACTGCCCTGAGCCGTAAAGAGCCACTATTATAACGGTTCACTGGGAAGAGATTTAAGTTGTGTTGAGTTCATCACCGATTTTGTACTGCAAAAGTTAAAGCATGTTTTGCCTTCTTAGTTTATGGAGTCTGGTTAAACGGCTTCACAGCGAAAAAGCCAAGATAAAGAAAATTTATCCGTTACCCCAGCAATTCTTTTCTACTTTTAATCAACAAGGCAGTTCAGGTCAGTTAAAATACGAAAACATTTCGACTTTAAAAGACTTTTAGGTTAAATCTAAAATGTTATAGCTAAGAATTAATGAAAATGAAAATTTTCTTTCTTACGTTTCGAACTATTTCCCATCCGAAAGCTTTTCAAGTTCATCTGCAGCGAGTAATTCAATCTATTTTGCCGGTTCTTTGTTTATAGGGAATTAGCTATCGTTCGAGAATGCTGGTCTAGTCGGCGTTTTTAGCCAGTTCGAACAACTTGCATGATACAAATGTACAAGTTTAGGCACCAAAAAATATTAAAAAACAACAGACAATTACGCCCGGGTATAGGAAGCTTGGACCAGCTCTGATTTACAATCCTAATTTAGTATGTCGATTTGTCAATTGTAAAAGTACACTTTTTCTCCATTTCTGTTGTGTTCTTTTTAACCTTCAGTTCTCGAGTTTCGATATTTTTTGAAGAAAGACAACAAAAACTGTAAAGCGAAATGCTTATGCTATTTTGTCTTGACCAGGGCGTTCAATCGCATATTTGAGTTGTGTGAGAAACATCAGATGGTTGTTAAAATTTTTACACAGAATTTTACTTTCACAAATGAGTGGAACACTGTAGTCTCGAGGGCTAATGGTTTTCGAAAAAAGCTTTTATCAAAAAAAGCAGAAACAGCATGATTTTGAAACCAAGAAACACTGACAACAAGGGTAAATACGAAAAATGAGGTTCTAAGCAGATTCTGTTTGTTCAGAATAAGTTTAAACTCAAATGAATGTGCAGTGAAATTTTACAACAGTAGTGCAGTTTTTTTGCATCGCCTACCTTTCATTTTCAGTATTCACTTAGTAGAACCTGAAAATATACATCTCTGTTCTGACAACGTCCAGAAGCAATGTGTAATGTTGATAATGTCCTCTGAAATCATAAGCCGATTTTAGTCCACTAAACAGGGGATATATAATATGTATGGTTTTGAATTTAAAATATATAAATACTCAACTTGTCAATCACATTAATTTCATTTCATTTCCGAGCCTCTATTCGTAATGACTACGTAGTTATTTTGAGGTTAAAATGTGCCAAAGCTAGAGAAGTGCTCAGAATTGTCCATAAAATGTGTTTTAGTTTAGTGGATGCAAAGTTGATTGAAGAATTTTTTTACTGTGCATGCAAGATTAATCACCATCTAAAAGGCATATGCTACATCTTTGTTGCTTTTTCACCGATAAAACAATTTTTCGGCAATATGTTGTCTATTATGAAGCACTGATACAGTCAACACAAGACACTTGTCCGCAAATTGTTTTTGGTTAGGTAGTGTAATCTAAAGCACATCCATCAACATTATGAAAAGATTACAGTACAAAAATTACCGACGGGCATCGAGATACAAAGATAGCACAAATATTGTCTCTTGATTGAAAATCATACAACATCTTTACCAAATTTTTTACCTTTATGGATAAATTAAACTTTTCTCACGCAAAATAAGCAAGTATTTAAATCCTTCAATCGCGAGTACAAATACAGTTTTTCATATTTTCTAGTTTATGTTTTCAAACAAATGAAATTCATCTTAATGATAAAACAAGCAGTCCAAACTGAACGTGTTTGTGAAAGATGATCAGAAAAAAAACTGTTTTGTAACCCCATATATATCTTAATGAAAGCAACGGCAATTCGTGGGAGATTGAGCAAT
>JAOBYF010020678.1:0-13186 GCA_025403605.1 Parazoanthus darwini
AGTGATGTAAATGAATGAGGTTGTAAATTTAGGAATCCTTTAGACCTCGGAGGAAGGTTGCACTGCATTTGGTTCGAGGAATACGTTTCCATTTTTCCTACTGGGTTTTTCATATCCGGCAGTGATCACAAGTTGTATATATCGTTATGAGGAATGTGTGTTATACTTAACAATTCAAGCCTGCATCACCAAAGTAAACCAAATGGATCTAAATTGTCTGTTGTGTAGTTGGAGCAGAAATGTTTTATTAATCGCAGAGTTCCGAAGTTCACATTCAAAGCTAGTTTGATCCGACCCCAAAATGCAAGCTGTCTGTGATTAGTACAGTGCCAATCAAATGACGATTAAAACAAGTAGTCATAACGAAATCATATTGAAATCATAACAAGGGGACAACTGAATACCCCTCCCCCCTTACATACGTCGGATACCTATAAACCTTTACGTCAAAGCCGGGAAAATATATAAAAACTATCGAAGTGATGCCAAGAACAATTTTTTTCCGACCCAATGATTTTCTTTCAGGAAGTCCCAACTCTACTAAATTTGATTTCATGCCGTCACTTAATTGAATTTTAATAACACAGTTTTTATGGGATTTTTTTGTCTTTGAGGTTATTCTTTTTTTAAAGTTCATTAAAGACAATGCCGATTTTTGAAGTGCTTAAATGATGATCAAAGGTCGCAAGAAAAAAAAGGACTAAAAATACATTCTAAATTATCTGGCAATTTTGTGGACGTTGTCCCCACTCGTGCGGAAAAATGACGTCGAAAAAAGAGCAGTAGAGGGTAAAATTACTTTCAGTGCAAAAATCTTTTGTTCACAATATATCGGCAAGACTTCGAGTTTTTCGAAAGGACATTTTCTTTGTCTTTATGAAGTATTCAAGACTACCTTCCTAAATATTATAAAAATCAATTTTTATGTTTTGGTCTATTCCAGTCTGAATGAAGCAACTTGCCATTTCTAGCTTTACCAAATACTATCCATCCATCGCTCGTTTCTCCTTATGTGGAGATTGAGACCCGAGAATATTATACTGTTGTATTATTGAAAAAACACCGCCAAGCACTTCAGTATGAACGATAGCTTTCGAATTCGTGACCGATACGTATCAGTATTGCTAGCCAAAAAAGGTTTTCTGTTAAATTAATTTGAGTTCCAATCAATCACACTGCAACCAATATTTCAAGTTTGTATATCACACAAACAACCGACATCGTCAAACCGTTTCTTCCTGACCAAATGTTTTCGATCAACAATTGATTAAGAAAAAAAACATATTTTATAACTCATGGTTCTAAGTTCTATTTAATGTTTTTCTAACGAATCCACTTCGCTTAGTTTTTCACATCCCAAACAGGGAACAATTCAAAACAATTTTTAATCGATCACGCCATTTCTTCAGGGATTCTGAACAATAGTCACACTTGTAACATACCCAGATAGAATAATGCTCTTATATATATTTTTTCAGTTCGGTTTTCCTAGTCTTTCGAGCAACACGTATTTGAATAATTGCCTACAGGGAACATTCCTGGCTACGACGGTCTTCATTTCTTACCAGCTAGAAACAAACTAAAGAGTTGCTCTTCGAAACTACGTGAGTAAAGTTCGTAGCCGCCACATTAATCCAATACATATAGGAATCCAGTTGCCAATGCCAGTTAAACAATAAAGAAAAACAATTTTAAACAATTTGCTTAGGAGTTTCACAGTATCTGTTGATTAATTGACGACGACAGCTGGAAATCTAACGATGATCTGTTCTGAGTCCAGAGTTTTAGAACAAATGAACATTGTTACCCTCCCACGACTTCATACATTGTTGATACGATCAAGGGCGTGCCTGTGTCTTCTTTAGCTACACAAGTCTGTACTGACAGTACTTATTTATATAAAACTATGTTAACAAAACTACTGTTCTCCACAACAACATTATTAATATAAGGTACTACCATTAGCAGTATGTTTAAAATAGTAGAAAAGCAATTTGTAAACTTGCAAAGCCCTCCAAATGTTTTAAAATCTCATATAGGTAATGATCCCACAATCGTTCCAGGACCGCTTTTCTCCATGTCGTTTCAGATAGAACTAGTTATCAGATCAACTATTTTTGTCTCGTTTAGTTTGTTGGATTATATTTTAGTGTATAAAATATCCACTATTTCCGGTTGATATGCCATATTTTCTGTAAGCACGTTTCTTAAAGGCTGATGACGACAAAATGTCAAAGTGCAGACGTTTTGCCTCGCTACCAACCTGAGGGCAGCGGGTTGCGTGATACATATTCCGACATTGAACTTCCTGGTTCCGTCAGCGATAAGCTGGCATGAATGTTAAAATACTGGCTAAAAATAACAGAAATAAATTGGGCTGATTTGCAAGTACGTATCCGCTTCTTTCGTTTGACTACATTGCATTTACAAACTATACACATTTTGGAATACTTTCCTTTTCACCGACAAGTAGCGTAGGAGGGAGGAGGAGTCGACAACTATCTATTCACAAGTCATTCAACAAAACAAAGCTGTAAATTTGAACGGTTCACCCGAATATTTAAGATAACTTACCTTTTAACTGCGTGCATGAATCTGCACGTGAACCCCCCAAACTTTGTGAAACTGGCTATGCAAGAAAAACTTTGTCATCTGCGAGAAAAATCTAGGTGAATAAAAAAGCACAAAACAGAAATGTTTTTACATCGTTCTGTAAATATTTAACAAGGCGCCTGTTATTGAAATTCGCCAACTAAAGACTTGTATTTCCGTTCCTTTTGGAGTCAATTTTTGGAGTCAATTTTGTTCTTAGTTTCACCGCATTACTTAAAAATTCCTTCAGGCCACCTTTACAATCTTTATTCGGGCAATTTTTGTGCACGAGAAGACTTATTTATTTATTTATTTATTTATTTATTTATTTATTTATTTATTTATTTATTTATTTATTTATTTATTTATTTGTTTATTTATATAGTTCACTTGAAAATCCATACCGGTTTTGCTGAAGAGTGAACCTAATAGTTGTTAGTGATGGTCATGCTAACTATAGCAGCCACCTTGTATCGATTCAGATTAAACACGGCATAATAATGTGTGTATTAAGAGTGTAACAAGACATTTATAATGAAAACCATACCAGTACTGCTGTATAATTTTGTTTTTTGAGGTGAAAAATAAACTTCTTGTTGTTGTGGTGGTAGTTGCCATGCTTACTACAGCAGATACCTCCGTACCGATTTAGATGAAACCCTCTTACTAGAGTACTGCCTAATATCACAGGCCAGCTTGATTTTAAGCAGTTCGCAGTCGCGGGCAAATCCACTCATTACGCAATAGTATACCTGCATATTGCATTGGAGGCTTTGGACGCAGGCAACTGCTTGGTCAGGTGGTTTTTCGCAGACTTCAAGAAGGGTTTTGATCTCACTGACCACCACGTCCTGTTGAATAAGCTTAGCAACTTCATGCTTCACCCGTGTCTCCTTCGTTGGATCGCATCCTTCCTGGAGGGAGGGTCACAACCAGTCAGGATTGGGACCACCTCATCGCTGCCCCTCAAGCTCAACGGTGGAATTCCACAAGGGACGAAGCTTGGCCCTATCTTGTTCGCAGTGATGGTGAACGACCTGATTCCTGACTGGTGCCTTAGGGTGAAATTTGTGGATGATCTGACAGTCCTCGAGGTAGTTCCTAGAAACTCTCCGTCATTGCTTTCTAATGTTCAAAGTTTTTCATGTAACAATAATATGTGCCTGAATCCATCAAGTGTAAGGTCATGTCGATGAACTTCTTGCAAAACAATAGCTTTCATTGTCCGCCAACCGCCACAAACGGCAAACCTCTAGAACAAGTCAGATGCTTTAAGTTTCTCGGTGTGTAGATAAGTGAGGATCTGACATGGGCGGTCCACTGCGACCACATTATAAAAAAGCGCAATCGTCGTTTGTACGTTCTTAGATCATTAAAGCGCTACGGCGTCTCTTCTCCTGATATACTGACCGTGTATTGTTCGCTTATAAGACCTATCTTAGAATACGCTTGCGCAGTCTTCGCCAACTTACCGTTTTACCTGTCTAACACAATGGAAAGGGTCCAAAGGCGCGCAATCAGAATAATATTTCCGGGGGTACAGTATGGTGAAGCGCTTAGAATGGCAAACATTCATCGTTACATAATAGAAGACTCTCCATGTGCAGTAGGTTTATCAGTATCTTAAAGCCAGAGAATCCAGTTTACAACCTAGTTAGAAGTAGGATTTCCAAGACAAAGGCAAACTGCACGATGAGACCCAAGAATTTGACAACCCGTGCCACAGCCACCAACAGGTTCAGTGACTTTGTTACAAACAAGCATGCCACGGCATCAAATAGGAATACTTGGCCATTCTTTAATCATTCTACGATATAATAATTATCATACAATTGCAATCAAGATTAACTAAATAATTGTTTATTGCCAGGGACATTATTGAGTGTATTAATTGAATATTATGTGTACCGTTGCTGACAAACCCGTAATTCAGTAATTTAACTGCTAGAGGCTTAATGAACACATTATTATCAAATTAGGCCGTTGCCATTGACGTTACATTGACTTAAGGCCCTGTTACAGAAGACGTTGCGCGTGAAACACCTTGCCTCTGCAACTTGCAGAGCAACCGCAAAAAATTACGAGGCAAGTTGCAGAAAAAGTTTTACTTTTCGCGACGTTGCGAAGCGGGTTGCAGCATTTAACGTCCATTGCAACCTGCTTTGAGACGAACTGTCACAGAAGAGCCAATCAATTCTGATGTATCTAGTTTTGTCGAACGTCTAACATATAGCAACTTGCAGTGTTTCGTTATCGTGAGCGTTGAATTGCAGGTTGCAGAGAAAATTAGTATCGTGTAGCAGGGCCTTAAGTCAATGCAAGTTCAACGGCAACGGTCTAGTTAGCACGTGATTGATACTAACTGAAAGGGGACAGACAAGGCATAATGAAAATCATCCATATATGGGCTTGACCATAAAAGGATTAAGCAATGGTAACTCCACAGCACTGGTTTTCAATCTACAAACAACGAAATAAAACTCGAGTCATAACTTTTCGGGGAAAATTCAGTTATCCTAAACGAAATGTCGGGGCATCCGAAATGACTACATATCTGGGTGCCCTTGCCCCATTACCAAAATTATGCAGTGATATCGTGAAAATTATCACAACACTGACGTCATGCTGGTTCAATGACGATGACTTGACGTCACGTGGATTGGTTCATTATTTTTTCATTGTAAACTAAAACAAGAATCTTTCAGGCATTTTGAAAGTCTCTACGCATTTTTGAAGAAAATAGTTACACCACTGTAAGACACAAAATCAGCCTCCAACAAAAGCTAACACCTCGACACTACAAGTAAGTGAAAGTCGCAACCTTATATAGACTATATACAGCCCTTATGATAACTTGCTACACCGGGGTCTGTCACTTTATCAGCTGGAAATGAAGTACGAGTCCATTCGGCAGTATCGGTGTATATAGAAATACTGCCAGCCGATAACCATGCAGCTATAGTCGGTTCGGAACTGAAAATATAACTGGCTTATTGAACCGCTAATTATGTGGTTTGAAACAAAGATTGATAGAGTATGTTTTTTGCGTACATATAAGGTTTGATGTAAAAAGCTGACGTTTCGATCGTTACCCTTCATCAAAAAATGTTTACCCTGAGCTAGGAGGGAAGGGCAAAGTGCTAACGTTGAAAATATCAGGTTGAGACACCAAATCTTGCGGCGAAAACCACACAATATCAACCGCCTCTGTTGAAGAAACCCATACATAGAAACAGTTGCATGAGAGAAAGGCTTACGAGGACTTATGAATACTGTATTGCTGGTTACCTTCCAAGGCTGTTTTAATCGGATATAACAGCAAAGTAAACAAACATTAATATATACTGAGCTCTCATTGCAAGGTAGTTTTTGTATATTGGTCTGTGGATACATGTATATTTTTTCAAAAACGGAAAGATATTCTTTGTAATATGGATGTTATATTCACACAGAAGCGAATTAATTCGATAACGAAAAGTAGCTATCAGCCGGAAAAATCAAATCCCTAAAAAATACAGATGAAATATATGGGCGTTGAGAAATGCGTCATAAATTTCTTTTTTCGTATAAACGTTCTCAGAAATGTCGAATCGCTTAAAGACGCTATAAATTGCCTTTGAAGTAACGCTGAAAATTGTCTTGGATTATATCGACTTTTCCGAAGTACAAACACAACAGAACCATCTGGAAATATAGATAACAAAAACTCACAATATTTTGTGCAAAAGCACTGATAAGGCATAGACTTATTAATTATACGCGTTTTTAAAGGACGCTGAAGCTAAATTATTTGCATAAACGCTAAGTTAAATTTAAGCTTTTAAGCTCTACACAATTAAGGCTCAGAAAAACTGAATTATTTTTTTATGAGCGCAAAGTCCCAGATTTGTGCGCAAGTGCAGCAAAAAGATAAAAAAACCAAATTATTAAGCAAAATTGGAAGAAAAGTGATTGTGAGGGACCCTTTTGAGCGTGTTTAAGAGTTGAAATCATGTTTCCGGCCAGCGTTTACACGGGATTTAGGCACGACTGACATGAAATTTTTTCGTTATTCCATGTTTTAATAGAAATACTTGACAAAAACTAAAATTGATCGTCTGATCAAGACTCTGTTTCAGCGCGGATCACTCGCAACTCAACTGCATCAGTGTATTTTTTCTTGGCCTCATTTTCCGGGGAGCTTATCAGTTACGAGAACGCTTATGATTGATGATTGACAGGGATAATGGCGTTTCAAGGGGATAATGGCCATATCATTAAAAAGGGGAAGAAAGAGCACCGACTTCCGAAAGTGCAAATGTTAAACAACCGAAGTTGGAATGAACAGCCGCAACAACAACATTGCTCCAAAATCTTACTGAGGATGCGGTTAGCCATCTTTTTCACTGAGACTAAGTAAAAGCTGTTTCGCCCTAGTACTAGTTTAGCCATAGCTCGTCTCCAGAGGCGATTGTTATCTGTTCCTTTTTGGCCTCATTTTCCGAGAGCTTATCTGTTGCCGGAAAGCTCATGATTAACGATTGGCAGGGATAATGGCATTTGAAGGGGATAATGGGCACATAACGAAAAAAGGAGAAAAAGAGCACCGACTTTCCGAAAGTGCATGCATGCAAACTTTTAACAACCGAACTTTGAAACGAGCAGCCACAACATAGTACAACTACAGCATTATATTTAAGACGGTCTCCCTGTGGTCTCACTCGAATGCCATTGATCTTGAGCCTTGCATTCATGCATAGTGTCATGTTTCGCAGCAGTGAGATCACAATTTTACGAGCCGTAAAAGGGAACTTTCTGTAGCGTTTCTTTGCACGATGTTTCGAACTTATAGAGATTTTCCTGGATCTGTAAAGGAAAAGTGTCGCATTTTGTTGGTGGATGTCATGTCTCATGTACTTGGTTTTTAATAAAGATTTTATGAGCATCTTTGCAAACGGCCGGATGTCCAACACAGTCCTCAATTGCCACCTCAGTCAATTTAAACTCGTAAGTTGGAAAATACTGAGATCCAAAATAAAGATTTACTTTGCAGTTTTTAAAACAGATGTTTCAGTGTGCTTATTCGGCCCATAAGCATTACTCACACTCAACATTCGAATCTAAAACAATCAGAGAGTGCGCGAAGGCAGAAGTCGATTGCGCGTGGCTTCGCTTTTTGTTATTTTGAGTGGCCGTAAGACTTGTAAAACTTGAGTTAATCTTTGTTTACATCAATGCATGTGCGCCCGGCATTATTGACAATAAACGGGCATTAGAATACTCAACAAATGTAAAAATTGTCAGTTGATTGTGAGTGTCTTTGTTGTTTATACATTTGTACGTTTTATTTAACTTTGAGCAGGAGTGCCCATTGCATGCATGTGCCCAATAGACGTAAGACGGGCAATAGGATATTCAGCAACTGTGAATTTTTCCAGTCGATTGCGGTTGGTTTTGCTGTTTTAGTGTTTATATATCTGTTCGTTCGATTAAGCCGTGAGTATTAAAGGATCATTCTCTGTTTCCATCAATGCGTGTGCTCAAAAGACTGGCATTGCCATTAGATTTTAAAAACGTAAACTTTGTCAGTCGATTGTAAATGGTTCGCTGTGTTCATTTGAGCCGTTATAACTCGTGAGAAAAAGAGCCCATCTTTGTTAACACCAATGCATTTGCTCAATAGACGGGTATTGGAACGAATAAATGCAAGCTTTGTCGGACGGGAATGGGGGCTTGACAAACAAAAATAAACATAAAAATTTACCTTTCTTCCCTGTTTTATTCTGTTGGATAGAAACAACATTGAGAAGTCAGCCTTTGAACGTTGCTAAAATTTTAAGCAAATGTACTTGATGGAATGACCGATGTCTGATGAAAACATCTTACTTATTACTTTTTGACCTTTATAGTTAGTAGTTAGTAGCTAGTAGCAGTTCCATAAGCATTGCTAACTTTTAGTTTAGTCATTCATAGCTCGTCTCCAGAGCTATAGAGGCGATTGTTATCGGTGCCTTGATTAAACCTCATTCCAAAGCTTTCGCTTTTTTCACTTTCCGAAAGTGGTAGTCAAGAAACACATGAATTTCTAGTGAGCAGATTAAAAAGACCAATACAAATAGAATCAGAAGATCATAAGTCTCATGAGCTTCTGATAGAATAGATTATATTTCTTACAAAGATATAAGTCAAAAGAGACTGCATAAGAGCATAATGAGCTACACTTTTGTAAAACGGGCAAACAATTAGCTTTGGCGACAAAAAACAAATTTGTCTTGACGATGAACTGTATTTGTAAGAAGTTTTGGCAAGGTCTGAGTTAAATATTCGGTAAAACATTAATGTTTTCACCACACAGCGGGCACTGAATCATTTCTTTTTTCGTTATTCCTTCCTTCTGAATTGCTGTAAACAATTTTTCACGGCTATAAAGTATAGGTGGGTGTGGCGGATGTCATTGTAAGGCATCACGCATACGATATATTCACGAACAGAAATAGAAACCAGTATTACAGACAGGCGAGATATTGTTTTAATCGGCCAGTTATTATCTAAATTGTTTGATTAAGTAAGAATTTAAATTAAAATCTTCTTTGATATCTTCAGACAAAGAGCTCAGAGTTATTTGCTACGGCAATTGACAGCAAATCGAAGGGCGGCCTTGATTATAACTTCAGCGATATCAAACATGCAGTAGTTTTGAGAAAGGATAAAAGAACCGTACTCGCATTCCAATTGGAAAAGTAATAATTATCACACTTTTTTCAAGTATTAAATACAGGAAAAACTATAAATGAAAATAAATCTATTTATTGCAATATTTTAGTAATTTAGATACTTAACTGAGATGGAACGGCACAATTGGAATATAAACTTAATTAACTCCGTCTGCTATACACAATTGAGGTTGAGCGCTCATGCAGAAAACCACTTGCTGAGCTGACGGCGCTGAAACATTTTTTATTAACTTGATTAAGATGCTGGAGTTAGCGATAAAGAGTGGGAGTTGAGGAATTGATGGCGGGCTGTGGAACAACGACACATCAATGACACATCTGCGTTATGGAAGCAGTGCACTTTACCTCAACAAAACAGGTAAGAACAAATAACTTTTTGTCGACATGTACATCAAAATAATAGTTTAGTCCTACTGCGAGAACTCTGCAAACCACGTTTCTGTCATATTGTGATTCGGCTGGCGACGTTTAGACTTTAGTGTGTTTAGCCCCAGGTAGCTGTACATTTAGGCTGCTATGTGTTCATATTATCGCGTGCACTACTGCGGTACAAGTCTATTTATGTTGCGTCCGAATTCAATCGGAATTCAAACTGCAAATGCTCTTTTTCGTTTGTATGCCTTCGATAACTTTCTTTCTTTTTGTCACGACATTTGCAACTGAAGCCACCCAGTTGGTGACGTGATATTCAACCCTTTGCGTTTTAAAAAATTCCAAATTGGAGTTTGCGTAGTAGCGATTTCGGTTTAGATCAGGATTTAGGTTCAATGGATAAATGACAACATAACGTAGGCATCCTATTAAAAACAATTTTTCTATACCGTTTCTTTTCAAAACACAGGAAGCCCATACGGCTATAAACGATTCGAATCCGAAATATAAGATTTTTGATGGGAAATTATGAAATACAAAACGTTCTATTCGCAGTTTTTCTTATCAGCCCAGGCGTCTTTTCTGCGCGTTTCACATCATGTCGCGCGCAACTAAGTACTAGTAACATACAACATTTGAAAAGCAGCTGCCTGTCTTAAAACAACTAGTAGAGCTAAGACTGATCTGGCGCCAAGAAATTTCTCAAAGTGCCTCGGTACAACTTAGAGACATGCGGCTGCATTTTCTTCAGTCCATGCCAAGGTCTTTTCTGTCTGTGGCCTAAAACTATAGACTAATTATAACTGAGAGCCCGCCTCCACTCAAGATCTGAAACGACGATTCCAATGCGATTCCAAAAACCTAAAAATGTTATTCTTTATAAATGTATTCTTTTTGAACCAGTGAGAGAATTTTTAAATTTAAAAAATCTGCATTATGCATATTTTTGCTCATATTTTTTTGTTTTTGCGTATAGACAAATGATCTGATTAGCGCTTTCGAGCTATTAAAAAGAGTGCCTGCAGAAATGTATAGATTAGATTAGACAACTCGCCGACTACCTCCCCGCCCCGAACCTTACTGACTCTGTCGCACAGGCTACAAGATTCAATCAAAAGTCTCCATAATTCGAAAAGGATAAGCACAGCTGGTTAGCACTTACCAAAGATTTGACCCAGATATGTTGACAATGTTGATATTAGAAAGTCGGGGTGCACGTCGTAATTTTTAGGAGTTGAAATTGGCGATTCAGCATTTCTTAGGGGTTGGCTTAGGCAAAAACGGAGTGCTCAAAATGTCAGCTATTTTTAGGGGTGATTATATGTTTTCAATGCCTATTTTGAAACTATTTAAGAATACAAAATAGCTCTGAAATAGTCTACTTTATCAAAATAGTTTTCAATTAGATGTTGTGGTGGTATTGGATTCAAAATAGTTTAAAAATAGTTATTTTGAATCACTCTTGTACGACTGATTTAAAGTATGTTTTAGAAAACTATTTTGAAACTTTGAAACTATTTAGACAATACAAAATAGCTTTAAAATAGAGTTTATTTCATCAAAACAGTATTCAAATAGATGTTTAGGTGGTATTGGATCCAAAACAGTTTAAAAATGGCTTTCTTAAATCATTTCAGAATCTTATCCTTGTACAACTGACTTAAAATTTGTTTTGAATACCAAGTCATGAACACAAAACAGTTTTAAAACAGTCCTGATTTTGGACAGTTTATCAAAACAGACTTTAAGCAGCTTTTAGGTATAAAAAAAAACGTTCAAAAATCGAAAAAAAACTAGTGCATTCCAAATATGTTAGCCCGATGTGTTGAAAAATTTCGGAAACGTCGAAACAAAGGAACGCACATTTACTGAAGCTGCCTCAAGCGACAGAAAAATCTCCGCTGTAAATCCAAACGTAAAAATAGTTGACGAGTGTTTATGTAAGCATATTGATGTTCTCAATAAGACCGGCGAATTCTTTAAGTTTCGAGTTAGCGAGAGACTCTTGGGTTTTAGGAAAGAATTGGTAGCACTAATATTGGTCTAAAATTATCGCGTACAGTTTGGTCTCCCCCTTTAAACAGGTTGGTTACTTTCACTGTTTTTCATAACCTGACGCAGGATAACGACCTTGTTTGAAAGACGCGTTGAATGGCCCATGCCAATTGATCGTACTAAAAAGTTGCCGACTAGTTTATATTGCCATGATTCCTGGCACGTGAAAACCCTTAGCATACAAAAGAACGCACAGAATAGTTATAAAAACGTCAAACCAAGTACACACAACATTGCTAATGTACCAGGACGAAAGTCGGAAAAGCATATGGCTTTCTCCATGCCTACTGGTTGAGTAGTTAGGTTTGCAAGGTGTTGTGATAAAATGTTGAGCAATCAACTTTTTCGGCACAGTCATTTGGTACCAACTGGAATGTTGAAGAATTTTGAAAAAGACGAGGGAATACTGGTGCGAGCTTAATCTACATCAAGAACTGTCTTGTTAACTCTTTCAAGTATCTTTTCCTTTGTTCTTTGAAGTTCTTTTGCATATGTTTATGTTGATGATTCTGCTTTTGCTTGCGTCTATCTTACAGGTGTAAACTATGGCTCGCACCATGCGAAAAGCGCGCGAAAAATTGCCAGGTATGTACTAATGTACAATACACTCCATGTAAAAATGCCATAGATCAGCATCCGCGTTATAATCTATAATAATAAACACTGCTAACACTAACACCAATAACTAATAATGTTAATGCTAATAGCAAAATATTGTAACCTGACCCCAACCTTTGCAAGATTTAATGATTGTCTGTAAAATTTCGAACTAATAAGAATGGTTTATAACGAGGGTGCATTCATGGCATTTTCGCACGAGGCAGCTGACTGCCTGAATCTGAGCGGCTCACGCCTGAGCAGCTGTTAATCACTGGGTCCGACGTTAATATTATTAGACTTTTTGTTTTCAGCTCGTGCAAATTTGTTTTAGACTGTTCCTTTGACCCCCCAAGCAATCCGCCCTCCTGACGGAACTAGAAAAATAGCCACCGTTAATCATAATAGAAATGTACTCTATGTAAAGCCCACTTAAGGCATAAAACAAATAACAGAGCTCTATCGATCTACGGAAGACCCTGAAATGGCTCGCTTAGACGTCATTGTGCCTCGAACTTCAGGCGCGTGTTGTACATAATCAGCTTGTAATCACTTAGAAAAAATAACTCAACTTTAAATCGGATTCGGACATTGCAGAGTTTCAGAAGCCGTTTTAGCACACAAAAAATCAAGTCCAGGTTGAGATTTGGTCAGTCCACTACGAATGTTCGTTGCTTAGTAACCGATAACCTCTAAAACACGCGTTTTCCCCAATCTGATATTGAGTGATATAGTGTTATACCTCTGGGTGATGTTTTAATTAAAACACATTAAAATCCAATTTGTATGCCGGCATCACAATGTTGGGAAACTGACTCGTGGGAACGTACTTATCTTGTTTGCTTCGGTTTTTCTCA
>JAOBYF010020789.1:0-13182 GCA_025403605.1 Parazoanthus darwini
TTCTTCCTTAATTTGTATTACGATATAAGCAGACGTTGTTTGAAAGCCTTGAGACCTTTCTTTCCGACTTTCGCTCTCGAATCTTGATGTCTGGTCGGAAAAGGTTAGTGTTAAATTTGGAAGAATTAGGCAGTGCGAGCCTGAAAACCGAAATGACACAAAGAGCAGGATTTATTCAAGAAGCGTGATGCTCTTAAAGAATATACTAAGGAGAAAACTAGATCGAGTTCCTCGGCCGGAAGCACGAGAATAGTCTGATTCTCAGGGTCAATTAGAGTGAAGTATAGAGACTTGTGGAAACAAAGTTTCTGCTCTGTAATTCGTGATGTTAGCAACAATATTTACCACTGTTGAAACTCCAACTAAAGACTTAAAACATTTTCACTTCGGTAAAAAGTGGCCGGAAGCTATCTGTTACATCACATCAGTTTTCTAACAAAAAAATTATTTATGACAATTAAACATGTCAGTTTCTAGGAAATTTTTAAAACCGTAGCCGAATGAGCAACTAAAAGTCAGTTAGATGCGAAATCTTAATATCGTCAAGTTTAATAGAACGAAGACACTAAAGGTTCGTGCTTCTTTTATCAGCTCCAAAAATTGATTAATCCTCGTGGATCAAACAGAAGAAGAAAACAAGCGCTAGGTGTAATGGAGAATGAACAGCCATACAAAACCTCTCGCGTCGTTTGTTCCGTAGCCTAGCAGAAAATTGCACAGCAGACCGAGCGAGTCTGGGTTCTAATTTTTCTTGTCTCAACTTGGGCACATTGATCCTAAAAGTGTTTTTCTTGTACGGTTAGTTTCCCAGTTTTTCCGAAGAATCTTCCGAAGTTTTTGAACAATTTGAACATACAATTTATGCAAGTAGATGTTCGTATGAACGCGTCGGACGAGCTCGGTCGGAATGTTTGCAATCGCGCGGCCTCGCATATTTAAGAATTGGTCTCTAGTGCAACCCAGGTTCGCGCGATTTGCTTTACAACTCCAAGATAGTGGCTGTGCAAGGCAACAAAACAAACAAAGCGTGTGGTTTTAATATGTTTTTTCATCAAATAACATGTTACACTCAGTGCCCATACGAAACAACGCCCCAAATCTCAAAACGGAGTGATACGCAGATACAGCAAGAATGTGGGCGACAACCAATATAAACTCAATGGCATATTCCTGCTGGAAAATATATTTCGCGTTCTGGCAACAATTCAGTTTGGGATATAGCGTAAGAACTCCAGAGTTCAGATTTGCCCACGTTTAAACAGCAATACATAAAAAGATTAAGAGCAAGGCGAGCCTCGGCCAAAATTATCTGATTCTAAGAAAAAAAAATGTGTACTTTAATATGAATGAAAACTGACGTCCTCGTTTTAGATGTTATACACGTTCAAGTACATGTTTTGAAAACCATGGCAAATTGAGAACCTTGTTACAAAATACCCTTGAAATAATTGGAAACTTAAAATATGGCAAAGCTCGTATTTTTTGTAGTGAAGTTGCATTTTCTATATGTTTTTAATAATCTATACTTGTAGGTCTTATAACTATTACCGATATAAAATATATTTTTCTTTAATCCAGTGCAGTTGCGATTCACAAAATAAGTCGTCCAGGAAATGAAATAGCTAAGCTGTTATCGATCACTTATACTCCTTCAGGATGGCCACTCCTAGCGCAGCCCCTGACGCTGAAGAAGAAAGGTAACGTACGGTCCCAGGTGTCAAAACATGGAATACTACCTTAGCTACAAACTTCACCGCCACAGACCAAGTTGTAATTGTGAACATAGTTTGTCTGGTCTCGCAACTAGCTGGTGTTGATGTAGCATTTGTGTTTGTCAATTGTACGTGAGTTTGTGCATGTAGTCACCTAGCTTATGACTATTATCTTAGAAGGAAATGTAGATAAAAACTGTGCAAGTTTAAGGCGGTAAAAGCAATATATTCTAAACTCCATGTGGTTTGAACTCTCACAGTGAGTTTGCTCCTAAGGCAAAAGAGTGAGATTTTCACCGACTTTGTCGATGCTATATATGGAGTTTTTAAAAAAGGTAATAGTAATATAAATAATAATTTGTCTATTCGTATTGCGCAACGTTCATATACGTACTGTTCAAATGCGCATTACATTTAGGAAAATTAATTTAGCTATATACGACATACATTGTAAAAGAAACCCTAATAAAAACTTTAAAAATAAAATGATAAAAAAGAGGACCTAATTTTAAAATTATT
Organism: Parazoanthus darwini; assembly: GCA_025403605.1. Taxonomy (NCBI): domain Eukaryota; kingdom Metazoa; phylum Cnidaria; class Anthozoa; order Zoantharia; family Parazoanthidae; genus Parazoanthus; species Parazoanthus darwini. The sequence continues at coordinate 2,232 of JAOBYF010020789.1, forward strand.
AAAACATTCTAAGAAAATAGCTAATTTAAAATAGCTAAATAAGTTTATTATCGCCTATTGTACATTATACCTATCTTAGCAGATCATTCAAAGAAAACATAATATGGTTGGTTCCCATAAATATGATCATTTCATTCCTGTTTTCAGAAATCTTCACTGGCTTTCTGTTAAACAGCGTATTATGTTCAAAATCCTGACTCTAACCTACAAGGCACTCAATACCAGCTCTCCTCAATACTTGAAAGAACTTCTTCAACCATACATCCCGTCCCACAGCCTTCGTTCGTCTTCTAAAATACTTCTCACTCTACCAAAATACCAACTAAAATTTTATGTCCCAAGAGCATTTTCTGTGTCCGCCCCATCGTTGTGGAACAGTTTACCAGATGAGATTAGACACTCAGAGACATTTAAGCAAGCTTTTTAACTTTTTCAAGTCCATTTTTTTACTAAAGCCTTAATTCTCATTCTGTAGTTTTAGTGTATATCGCAAATTTCTAGATATTTTTTATATATTTATTGTAAAGCGCCTCTGAACTTTACGGAAAAGGCACTATAGAAGTCTATCATTATTATTATTATTATTATTATTATTATTTTTAATAATAATAATAATAATAATAACTTTTTTTGATTTTTATCTATATACAAAAATTTACAATCAAATTATTAAAAAAAGAAGTAGCTTATTACAATATTTAAAAAAAGTTTATTAGAAGCATTGATTTGTCCTTTTTTTATGACTAAATAGCGATAAAAGTTTGAAATTATAATTATAATAATTATTATTATTATTAATACTATTATTATTATTTTTATTATTAATATTATTAATATTTTTATCATTACTATTGTTGTATGGATTTGAATAAGGGCCTGTTTACATATAGGTGAGAGACCCTAGGTAGGTGGGGTAGCTTCCCGTGGTCGATAACTAGTCCACCTTTCCATGCAATCTTGAAGGCCCTGGGGTCACCGCACCACTCCGGGGTAAACTTTTTCGATGCTATGCAGAGATGAGTTTCACCCTCAGAAGTTTTGAATTTGTAAGAAAATTCCTGCGAAAGTACTCGCCAGGTTGAAAAATTCGAAAAACCATTTTGTCTGGAATGTGTCGGACTTTGTTACTGTAATGTTCTACAAGATTCTATCCCACCAAGTCAACGTTGACTTTCCAACCGACCTCGATAATAACCAAACGCGCCACACTTGAGTCAGTGTTCGACATCCTCTCAAGTTCCACCAATGTTTCTCTTCTGTAAATGCTCATAAGTTCTCTTTTCTGTTAGAGTTGGAATGTTTAACCTACCACGCTGTAACTGTTAAATCTACCACGCTGTTTTGCTCCGGCCTTTCTAACTAGTGTTATGTTATTTGGTTCTTGTTTTTTATTTATTTGCATTTTGGTAGAACTGTACCATTTCTACCTGGCTGACCCCGCATTGCCAAATTAGTATACACGCTTAAGGCAATTGTTTGCATTAAAGATTCATATGAGCCTCTAAAGACTCAGTAACGGGTTACCCGCCTCGGTGGGGTACACCACCAACTCTCGTGTAAACGCGATCAAGATAAAAAAGGAGAGGTTATGTAAATAGGCGGGTTATCTCACCTACACCATGTAATATAAACAGACCCTAAACAACCAACTTCTAACATTTTGTTTTGTGTATATTTTAGCGAAAACTATTTCTGCCTGATAGTGTTGTTCTTTGACGTTGGAAACCGTACTCTGCGTGAATACTTTCAGCGAGAATGGCCGGCCAAAATACAACTTGCCACAGCTGGAAAGATCGTGGTGAAAAAATGGTTGGATACCAAGACAGATGGACAACTGTTATTGAAATATGAAACGAACTTGAGAGTTCGTGGAGATGAGAGATCTAGAGTCTGTGCAGGAGATACCAAGAAATGGGATTTCAGTCTTTTGATCAAGGTCCTTGAGTTTTCGTCCCTGAATTTTGTTGACAGCACAGGAATTCACCATTTGAAAACCTTGCGCCGCATTCGGGATGTCGACATAGCGCACGTCAACAAGCCTTCCTTGTCCAACACAACTTTCAATGCCTTGTGGAAGAGTGCTGAAACAGCATTGCTTCATTTTGGTGCAAAGCCCGATGAAATCAAGGAAGTATTGAAAGGTTAATAAACATTAAGAATACCGGAGGAAAAAACTGGATATGTGTTATAGCTTTATAACATAACCCTTTATATCTATTGGACATATAAAAGATTGAAGAAGTGAAAGACGCGTATCTTGTCTCAAGGATATTACTAATTTCAGTTAGCGTCATGTTAGAACTAACCGAGTTACCAATTACGAAAGTTATATTTTTTAGACGAACGAGTTCTGATAATTACTAAAGGAGCACTACTCAATTCTAAGCGTATCATAGATCTGCTAACATAAACTGTTTTTGTTACTGAATATATCGCCTTGCTGTTTATGTTTAGAACCGCGAAAGCAGGGGCGGATTTAGGTCAGAACTTCATGGACAAATAATCTACAGCTTTTCATTTTCCAAAAAGATTCGGCTTCTAACGAAATATAATGGTGCTGATATCTTAAAACATGAAAATCGAGTGTATAATTTTATTCGACATTAATATTCCAAACTTCCTTTTTTGGTTATATTTTCAGATCGACGCGGACGAACACGAGCACAAGGAGAAGCGCTGCTGTTTGAATTAAGTAAGTTTTATTTAAATATTCGCCCAAAGGACATGTGACACTACAATAGGACCCATAGAGGAAACTCACACTAAACCACCCCACGTAAAAGATATATATCCAACCCAGCCCTGAAAAAAAAAATTTAAAAAAGACTTTGACTTGAAAATTACCACGATATAAAACTAACAATAGCAAACAGATATAATCTTGCTGCGCCGGCATTTGGGGCCGATAATCTTATAAACTAAGATTTGAAATTGTCAGGTTGGAAAACAGTTTCAATTTTATTAATATAGAGAAATCTGAGGTCAGTTCTGGATGAGCTTCAGGGCCGGCGGAATAGGGGCGCCTGGGGCGCCTACGGCCGCCCCACTTTTTCGGCCGGCCAGTTTTATGTCATACTTTTAAACAAAACGCTACGCTATTCGACTCGTTTTCATTCATTTGCTTCTTAAAACCGCCCAGCTTGCAAAAGCGTTGCGCCGGCCCAGGTAGCTTAAACAGTTGGAAAAGGCATTCCACAAGTTCACAATACGAACAAAATATGAGTCCCTGGAGCAGGAAATTCTTGACGACATCATTCTGATTGAGAACGGCTATAGTACTTGGTTTGGACAGAGATAGGTATTAGTAGACGTCTATTTTATTCATGCCTGATTTACATCTTAAGGAAAGCACAAGAACTAGATCAATGTATTCAGTCAGTAATTGATGGGCAGCAAATTCAGCGAGATCGAGAAGTCGTTGGCTGTAGTTTAGACTAACATTCCTGCACAAGAATCTTGTAGCTCTTCTTTGTTTTTGTTCTTTTAGCATCATACTGCTTACTGAGGATTGAGGAGTCCAGGAGGTGTTGATTGTACTTTCTTTTGGAAGAGGAAGAAATCTTGGTATCGTCCTTAGGCTTGCTACTTTTTTTGTCAGTTTTGCACAAGGCTGTTCGATGTTGTCATTGAATCTCGGCTTGTTGTCAATAGCGAAATTCAATAGTTTTTGCGAATTTACATGTTCTATTAGTTTTAGGTGAAAAGATCTGGACACTCTGTCAAACTATATTTGCTTTCAAATTCGTATTTCCAGTTGTCGCTGATGGATTACAATGACTATAGGCTCACATGTTTAGCATGTAGTATGGCTGGGTATTGTTACGAGCATTATTTTGACAAGCCTGCATGAAGGGCAAGTCAATGAAATGTAAAGGACCCAAGTTGTCTAAGAGATTTATTATCCAATTTTTCCTTTCTAAAGTAAAACTTCACAAAAACGTGTTCAACTGGGTCGCTACTATACAAAATAACAGACGCCTTTTAAACAAATGTCTCTCATTAACAAACGCTGTCTCTGACAAATGTCCCTCCAACGAGCTGCTCTCTCTTATAAACGTCATCTTCGCAAATTGTCCCTAACAAACGCTCTTCTTTAGTAAAACACACTTCCAAATCTCTCTGTAACAAAATCTTCGCCAACAAAAAGGTACTGATTTTAATTTTAATAGTTAATGACCTCCTTGTAAATCGACCTTTGTACTCCAACTGAGTTTTCCGTTTCCTTAATGGCAATTCTATAGGATAGGATAACCTATCCTATGGTGTTAAGTTTCCTGCAAAATAAAGAAAATATTTGAGACAATTTTTAAAATATCATACCGCTAAAAGCTGACGGAAGATTGTTTAACATTTTTTTTCAAACATACTCCTTGTTGTGCGAACAAACTTAACACAATAAGAAAATAGGACTCGCGGAACTCATTTTTGGTAAGAGGAAGTTGAGTGCACGTGCTACAAAAACAAGGTGCATTCGAGGTCTTGTTCAGTTTACCAAGACAACCAAAAACTCCAAAGAGAGTACAAGGAATGGCAAACCGAGCAACTTTTGTACTGTGAGCAAGTGACATAAAGTTCAAACTAGAAACGGGTAGAAGCCATTTTCTTCGAAGCCCTGATGATTTTAATTGATGATTTTGTTTGATAATCCTGTTTGCTTGAAATTTGGATTTGACATTTTGCCATTTTGGACTGAGGGAAAATGTAAACAAGAAGATTCTCCTATCTTTCTGTTTTCAAACGTGGCAACTGGATTGAGCAATAGACAAATAATATTAGGTAATAAACATAATAACTTAATCTTAAAGTAACAAAGAATCACAGTAGCTTTTGCTTGTAAGCTCGTTAAGCTTACTATTTATAACTTTATTCATCTCTTTCTTTTTTATACAGTGCACACGAAAACTGACATGCTGTCAAAGCAAGTTGATGAACTAAGCACGAAAACTGACATGCTGTCAAAGCAAGTTTGTGAACTCAGAACGATTTGCAAAGATACAGGTAAGTCCTGCCTGTGACTGTGTTTTTAGACATTAACATCATGCATGCAAGCTTGATGTACAAGGACTAAATTTTGAATAAAAATAAAAAAGGTTCTAGCTGCTTTATTCGTAAATAGAGTGGTGTTGTTGCCGATACATACTGTATGGACACCCGTTCTGATCAAAATGGGATTTTTGTTTGTTACTGTCCGCAATTAAATTTTGCATGATGCTTGAATTAAAATTTGACCACTGAAAATACTTTTTCCAACCACGGAATTAAATGTACCGTTATTTAGCTATTTTATATTTAATCGTTTTTGAGTTTACATCAACCCTTCTCCTAGATATTATAAAGGTTTGACTTCTATTCCTCAGTTTGCGATTCCTGGTGGGCAATTGAGTATAAATCTTTACAAAGTTTAGAAGTAAATAAACGAATGGGACAAGACAAAAATAGTGGCACAACGGGAAACTTAAGTTAAACACACGTGTTTTGATGAATGAGTTAACGTCGCTCCCAACTGTTTTTTATTTTGCTGTGCCACTGATCTTTACGAAAGACTTTCCCATACATCATGATGGATATTAATGCCAGTTTTTGTTATTTGGTGTTGCAACAATTTTTCAGCTTAACCAACCCTTGCACTACCATAGAAATTTTGTTTCCATGGCAACTTGACAGGGTCTTAAGTACACCCTATATTTGGCATTCGACTCAGGCATTTTGCAGACAAAGTAGTCAGTGAACTTCCTTTTCCATTGCATCAAAAGTGTTAGATTGTTAGGAAACATTTTTAAAGAAACATTTTCAAAACAAATGTCAAGAGGTTTTTGCGCCACCTCTGTGAACCCTGCTAGCAGAAATTGCAGAAATGTCCCTGCTAAGAGGTTTCAAGGATTTTCTATAATATTTAAGCATGCTAAGGTAGCCCCAAAAACGTTTTGTACGGAATGTTCCAAAAATTTTCCTTAATACACTTCTATGGTAAGTAAACGATTTTGATGCAATATATATGGAGGTTCAGCGACTAATTTTAGTGTAAAATGCAGTTGAATACTGAAAATAGGGCGTATTTGAAGCCTTTTCAAGTTGTCACGACAACCAAACGATTGTTAAATTGCAGGGGTTGAGAATAATAAACTTTTTTGTTACATCAGCTCTCAACAAGCAGCAGTAATCTTTTACTACAAACCAGAAAGCCTGTCATAAAGTTCAGTGGCAATGTAAATTGGAAAACTGTTTCGAACCACCTTAAACAGAGTAGTAGTTCAAAAATGGTTGAGAAAGAGAGTTTGACAGAGTTACGACTTCGATCGAGTTTCATGCAGTGCGATCATCGGGTAAGTGAAGGAAGTTGTTGAAGGGGTTGAGTCATAACCAGAATAGTTAATAAACAGTAATTGGAGTTCAACGGTTAAGTATTTCCATATTGAAGTTTTTTAGATAAGTTTTCTTGTCTTTGTTCTCATGGCTTGACCAGGCTCTACCTCACCGCAAGGAGCCAACAAGTCTCGGTGATTTATGGCTTGGTGAATATAGTAAACTTATTGTTTTTGTATCTTCGAAGAGTGTTTTACATAGTACTCGCTAAAAGCTAGAATAAAAAAAAAGTTTTCAGGCTTTGAAGTTAAGATCATGTTTCACTAAAACGAAACGTTTTCAGCTTAAAAGTTTTCCAAACCCAAAACAGGACTTCTATTTGAACTGAAAGAAAATTAACTCAGGGCCTTAAAAGCTTTTCACATTTTGAAAGAGCTTATATAGTGAGATTTCAGAAATGGTGCATTTTTACAGCTTGCAGGATTTTAAGCAGAGTCTTAAAACATTGTAACGTATTTTGTCACAATCTACTAAGAGAAGAGTTCTTTTCCTTTTTCCCCCAGATCGCAAGCTCGAAATACTTATAGATGTACTTTCAGCTACAAGTGCCGCAAGGGATGGCAACAGTGCGAGTTCAGATACCACGCTCAGCCTCGCTAGACGTCAGTTGCCGCTTATACCACAATACATGACGGACGCCCTTAAAAGTCTTTTTCGATACCTAACCTCATTTGTAGGTATCATTGTGGAATCTGCCCTGCCATCAAGTCTCAAGATTTCACTTAGTTGTTCGAGTCCCTCTGGTCTGCAGGATTTGTGGAAATGCTACCAAAGCGGTCAGTTAAACGACATTGCTGAAACGTGTCTTATCACAGAAGACTTCTTACAAGAATGCCAGGCGTCGTCAATAAAACTAAAGACTACTATCAGAGAAGAAGATTACAAAAGGTGTTTGAATGAGCTCCAGCAGCCAAAGTCGCAAGGTAAGGCATTCCTACTTAAATACTCTAAATGCATCATTTGAACAGGATCCTTTTTACCGCTCTACTCTAAATGGATCAACATCAAAATAGAATAGGAAACTCACTTAACACATCTAACGTATTCCTATGTAAATGTTGTATTTTAGTCCTTTGATGCCAGATTATGTTAGCAGGTACATCAAACATTTATGACATCTTAACACCCTATTTATATTACTTATGTTTATGCGACAATGTTACTATGATTACACAGTGTCACTGAATTGCGAGGTTTAATGCGCTAGTCGAGCTTCGTTAGCTGGAAACAATCAATCTGAATTACATTTGGCTATTTTCGCTGTCATAGAAAGTAGCTACAGAAAGTAGCACTTCGCTTGTGGTAAGGGGAAAAGAGAGTTGTTGCAAAATAAGCTATAATAACGTTGAGATTTGTTGAATATGTTATTGTAATTGTTGTTGTTGTTGTATCTTGTAATGTATAACACTCGCTTAATGAACGGCTTTAGTTGCAATTTTTGCTAACGTGACGTATTGCAAATGCTTGAATCCCTGGTAAGCTTCGATACTCTATCCTTTCGAAAACAAAGATAATTGTCAAGAATACTTATTGCTGATTACAGAAAAATTGCCAAAATCAAATAAACACGTTAGTTAACGATAACAATAAAAAATACATAGGTATAGTCAATACTGGTAAAAAGTACAATGCTATCCTTCTTCTAGGCTGAGAATTTGAAATAAACTGTTTTAATACTTTCAGGGGGCAGTGGAGATAAAATCACTGTTAAAGTGAATGTTAAAGATGTACAAAGCATGGCAAGAATTGTTGGAGATGGCGAATCAACAATCCAAAGTATAGAAAAAGCAACTGATGCTCACGTTTACAACGATAATGTAGAGATTATTATCGAGGGAACACGAGACAGTTGCAGAAAAGCAAAACAAATGGTGGAAGAAACTTTAAATGTAAGAAAAGATTTATAATCTCGCTTCAGTTGCATTGACTCTAGAGTCAATGTAGAGTAAGTAGATTGAAGGTTTCAAACCATACAGTATATAAAGGACAATGCACGGCCTATTTCACAGTGAAATGCATGGATAATAACTCTTGCCTTGAATTACATCTTGCTGATTTGATAGGGTTGTATCAATACTCGCTCAAAGGCAACCTCACCAACTGTAAAAAAAACATAAAATTTCTTGGCATGTCTTTTAAGATAGAAAATGTTCTTGTGAACTGTATTTGCATTAAATTGAAACGTAGTTCTTAATGCAGCTTAAAAGCTAGAAATATATACAACACGCATCCATTTCTACCTTTTAACATGCTGATTATTTTACCGTGAAGCCGAAAATTTGCAGATAATTACCTTAAAATTGTTAGAGAGGAAGTTCAGTAGTAACATAAAGTTCCTGTGCTCTCGAGCTCGACAAATACTGCTCCAGTAATACAGGAAATAAATTAGACTGAGACTACCAAATTTGTCCGATATATAGTCAGAGAGCACCATATGTAACACTGATTTCTTTCCTTACCTTTCAGATGATACTCCCACATCTAGAGGAAAAGCCACCTGAAAAAATCAAATATATTGAAAAAAGGTTCTTTGGAAAAGTGATTGGGAAACATGGTAAAAACCTGACAAAAACAAACATCCAAACTGGAGCCTGCATGTTTCGTTATGATAATCAACTTTACTTAGCGGGAAGTGAGAAGGCCAGAGTTGCTGCACACTTGGTGATTAAAAGATTGATCGTAAGTCAAGTTATGCTTGCTCCACTCTTTTGTTAGGCTAGGTTTTGACATTTACTTTCAAATATCCCTAGTCGCGAGGTGAAAGCGGGATCTATTAAATCTCCGTTCACTCGTGGCTATCATTTTTCAGCCATAGGAGCTTTGGATATAAGCGTCACTTGTGCATGTAGTCTTAGTAATTCTGCTTCTGTTTGATGATCAGTTGCTGTTTAGTATAAATTATATTCTAAGAAGCGATGTCTTCTCTTCTGCATATTTCAAATTTATAATTGTTAACCCGTTAATACAATGATTACTTTTATTTGAACAAATATCTCAAAATATAGATTTTAAAAATCCCAATCTACCTATTTTGTTTGTTTGTAAACGCAGGAAAAAAAAGTTGGATCAAAATGGCAAGTGAATAATATTATGTTTTATTTTTGCTCATTACAGTTTTCAAACGGCAATTTGGTAATTTGTTTGCAGGAAGAAATCTTTGTGATTCAGTTCCTGGTATTCGTTTATAGCGTTTTAAGTTGCTCTACGCAGCTTTTGTTTTTTACATTTTAAATTTGAGCCTTTGTTATACAACCTCTCAACCAAATGTTTGTTTTACATTATGATTAAAGCGCCGACAAACAAGTTATATAGTTCAGGGGACGCTAACCAGGGATCGATGGTTACTCTTACATTGCCTCTTCCTTTATCTCTTTTCGCCTAACAAATTGTTTGTTTTGTTTTGCTTTGTTCTCTTCACGCCGTCCTAGATCTAAGAACATAGTCATTTACACCTCCATTGTTTGAATATACAGGCTTCTACAAGATCGAATGATCGCTACAAAACTGTGAAACTGTCTTATATCGATCACTGGAACCTTAGTCCTGGATCACTTCTCTATATGGAGAAGATATTGGGAGTTACATCTGCTGGAGCTGACTCTACAAAGAACAAATATAGATTATGTCAGAGAATTGGAGAACTTGTAAGTCAAAACTGTTTTTTTGCCTATTGTTCTATGATAATTTGTGTACATTTTGAATTCTGCTCCATTAACTGTTTCTGTTTCCAGAATATAAATAAATGTTTTGCCATGTTAATCTATTCTTAGCACTACGTTGACGTTCTGTTAAGAACAGATTGATCAGGACCTAAGGAAGTGATAGGAAGGAAGTAGTAGCTTTGCTTTCGTTTGTTTCGTGGAAAATTAAGTCTTTTATGATTGTTGGGCACGAGAGAAGCCTTTGAGTGGCACGAGTCGAGGCGAAGCCGAATGCTTCCCTAGCTTCTCGAGTGCTCTCCCAAGTTTCCAAGTGTATCCATAACACGATTGGCGCACAGTTAAAGAGTGGACCGTTTCTTTCAGAACATCGTCATTGTAATCCGTAAGACCAAAACGGTTAGTTTTCGCAGCTCAGTTCTATAGCAAAGTTGGCACGTAGCTTCTTCTTGTTTCTTGATCCTCACCTTCAGTTACGTCCTTTTCTATATAGAAACCTTTTAGAAACAACTTTTGGGATCGGATATGCTTTGGGATCAAGGGATGCGTCTATCAAGTTACAGATGAACGCTAACGTCATCAGTACACAAAGCCCGCAAAAAATCGCCAGCAATGCTCTAATATATCTTTGATGAAAATTGAATCACTCTTGTCATCCTCATAGTCGCTGTATTTAGGACCGTATAACCGCTAATACGGCCACGAAACCAGTTAGGATACGCCGATCGACCGTTATTAAAAATACCAACAAACTTAAGAACTACGGTTGCAGGGCATTTTAAGAAATATGGGTAAAGTAACTTTTTTATTTTTACGACTAGTTTGGTTGCATGATTTCTTGGCTTTGTGATCTCTGAACTAACAGGATGATGCTGATGCTTTGGAGAAGCCGGATTACCTCGACCAACTAACAAGAGACGTTCTGGATC
>JAOBYF010020900.1:0-13181 GCA_025403605.1 Parazoanthus darwini
AAAGGACCCTTGTTGCGGCTGGTCACATGTCACCCAGATTGTGGGTGGTACACAAATAATTGATATTAATAACTAGCGAGCAAAGAACGAGAAAGAACCTGACACGTGACTAGTCGAAACCAGTGTACTTCCTCTCGAAGAGGAAAGGACCCTGGGAAAGAGGTTGACTATTATTTTGATTCAATGTTGGTTAAAACGTGGCTCTTTAAACTAGTTTTTAGCTAAATAGATGACCCTGCAAAAATATTATAACATCAGATAAATAAACAAATATACAGCAGTCAGAAGCAACAACTGTACCGTTCAAGAGTCAACTGATGGCAAACTGTCTTGTACGGCAAAACATTTGGATTAAAGTGACGTCACTACGAATGAAGGTGTAGACCAGGTGCAAAAGCATAACAAACAGTATAAAACAGCTGCTATAAACTTGTCACAAAATAAAGCTGTTTCTTATTTTACGCAGTTTTAGGTGCACGCGAAGCTGGACTTTTCATCGCTTAATTTTACTGTAGTATGCTAACATGTTTTATGTATAACGCGCATCTTCGTTCCACCCATACATGTACGTGAAAGTACGGAGCATCAACTAATCTTTCAGGTGCATTTGTTCGACATTGTTAAAAACTGAGAAGCATTTTATACAACAAGTGCAGTTCGCAAAGAATTCTTAAGAATACTTTTTATATATCTAAAACTCGGGTCGCTTGACTTGATTGCTTGTTTGTTTACGTTTGAAAACCTTTTTTGTCGCGTGCCATCATTTTATGACCTTTTTCCATCATGACCATTATGTATTTTCCCAAAGACAACACGGCTCCTTTAAAACAAAATTTGTATATGAAAGTTCGAAAGTTTTCGGTACCGAACGCATTAAAAATAATTTGTATTGTCAGGATCTATCTATAATTTAAAATGTTATTTTTTCTATTATTCTTATTTAGGCAACAGTACCGGTGGTGTCCCGACAGCGCTGCAGTACCGCCTACCCAGGGAAGATTGACGGCTCCATGATATGCGCAGGTCTCGATCAGGGGGGAATCGACACTTGTCAGGGAGATTCTGGAGGGCCGATGGTCTGCGAACACCACGGTCAGTGGTCAGTGGAAGGTGTGACCAGCTGGGGTCACGGCTGCGCTGTGCCAGGTAAAATAACTGTCACGCTTTTAAGACACTCAAACAGGATTGAACTTTAGATAAGACGCAGAGTCATTAACCATGCTCCTAATTTGTTTTCTTTACAGGGAAGTTTGGCGTGTATGCAAATGTACGTAATTTACGTGCGTGGGTTACAAGGAAAATGGCCGAGAACAAGTAAACATAATCCAGTTGGAACCAAGTAGTATTAGTAAGGGGTTTGCGTAACAACTACGATGGTCCAAGATATTGTAACTCCAGAGTTACTATAAATGAGAAGGGCTTATGTAATCACAAGATAAAGGATAAATAAAATTGGTATAAAGCAAACGAGAAGTTAGTTTTTACTGCGTCTTCCCCAATTAAACGTCAACGAAAACGGCTGCTGAATTTTAACTTTCCGTTTTCATTTTTCTCGTTTGTATAATCAATAGTTAATTTTTTTTTGTTTCACGTAAAGGTGTGTGAACGGGAAAAACAAGAAGCTTCAATCCGGAGACTGCACAAAGATTGAGATGATTCTTACTTTAAAGCTCACGTTCTCTGTAAAACCCCAAAATTGAGCTTTTCACGTTCTGTTTTCTAAAGATAACGACGGAAAGGTGACTAGCTGGTTGCATTCCCACGTGAAATTATTGTACTCTGTAATTAACTTTATTGTTTCGCAACGTTCTCGTTGACGTTACCGTCCTCGTTGTTAGAGCTCTCTAATATGTTTCTGTGGCATCCTTGTAACCCTTCTTGGTTTGTTTCATTTGTGTTGTAGGAAAATTTGGCGTGCTTAATTTGCCTGCGTGTGTGTCAGGTAAAATGTCGGAGAACAAGTAAATACATTTCAGGAGGCATCGCGCAGTGATAGTAACTTAAAAAGACATGAAAAATCGAAGGTCTAGTGGATAAATAAAAACTTATAGTTCCTTTCATACATTTCTGTGGCATCTCGAAAACATTTTTGACTAACTCGGGAGATCAAGTGGAGCTAATTTATCATCGTCTTCACTTGAAGCTTTAGTTTACTAAATCAGGCTATACAAACAAAAAACTGAAAATTACTAAAAGTTAAATGTTTTCTTCTTTTCCCATCTGTTCTTGAACATTAGCCGACTTAGCCTCTAAATCAATGTTGTTATTAAACGCAGATATTTCAGTCACCTCACGTTAGGTGGGAGTTACTCAGTTAATACTCGTACTGTAACACTGTACTAGAACCCTCTATGATTTGAACAATCCCTCGGCCACAAGTTGTGGGTACACAGCGCAGTCTAGAAAAATAACATTTTAATTTTTTGCTACATTGAGTAGTATATCTTGCCTCATTAAATGCATAAAGTTAAAATAATCCGAAAACTAAACTATTTAGAAGACTACTTTATGCTATTTAGTTCAAAAGTCGTTTTTATGACAAATCGGGGTTGTACGCGTTGCGAATGGATAATTGTAACATACATCCACAATATGACTTGGGCAGAATCACTTTCCTGTCTTAGAAGAATTACATGCAAATGCATGCATGAATAAACTGTTCTTAATAGCCAATTTCGATCAGTATTTACGCGAAACAATTCCGATGAATCGGAAATACCCTTGCTGCCTTCGCTAAATCCTCTCATAAACGACATCCACACATCAAAAGAGGAGGTATGTCGACAAGTCTGAAGATCTAAAATCCACAAAGCGTATGAACCCTAATGAATCTCTTCCTTTGTCATGAAAGAATTGTCTGAACCATTTTCTACAATACTGACAACAAACTTTGATAAATTAAATGAAAGCGGAGAAATACCAGAGCATTGTAGAAAGCAAACATCACACAAGTTTATAAGAAAGGCCCCAAGCATGATCCCAGTAACTATAGGCCTATCAATTACTTGTATATCATGCAAACATGAAGGAACACATCCTGGCAAGTTCAGTTATGAGGCATGCAAGTGAACACAGAATCCTCTACAGTCTACAACACGGCATTGGGAACCAGCGATCTTGTGATACTCAGTAAATTGGACTTGTAAATGACCTAATTAACTCAGCGCACTCTGGCGCCCAAACAGACATCCTTATCATGAACCTTTCCGAGGCCTTTAAAAAAAACCAGCCACCGAAACTTACAGCACTATGGGATTTGTGGTAAAAATAATCAGTGGACTAAATGCCTTTTACATGGCCGCTCCCAGAATATAGTTCTAGAAGGTGAATCCTCAGACACTACCGATGTACTCTCTATCCTTGGACTCTGCCTGTTTCTGTTCTATAACAATGACCTCCCTGAATCACTTGCCTCTAACGTCAACTTTTTTGCAGACTACTCTGTTGCTAAAAGACCTAAACAGACAAATTAGCAACATAGAAAAAACTGTGGGATATGCAATTTTATTCAGATCATTGTAAGGTGTTAGGAATTGGGCGCAAACGGACCATGGCCTACATGAGTACGTGCTGCACGGGAAGTTCTTGACCCCAGCTGACTCGGCAAAATACGTGGTGTAACCTTAAACCCAGACTTGAGACAGAACAGGCACATAGTCGACAATAACAACAGCAAGCTAAAACGTCGTGCTTTTAATTGGGCTACAGGAACTACATATTTCATTTAAATTGCTGCAAAGCGTCAGATTTAAGGTTGCACAAACCAATTGGTTTTCCGTAAGATCTCACCTTTAACATTTTATGGTTAATGCTTTCGCTCTCGTTTCGTCTAGCATGCTGCCAAATTAGTCCAAAGCTGAACTACGAAACTGGCCAGCTGAAAATCAAGTTTATTTACAACATTGAAAGCACCTTCAGATTTAGTTTCATTTCCAAAAATCAAGCTCCACTAACAAAACAGTATAATGCAATATAACTATAAAGCTTTGAGATCACTTAAAATGCTTTTGACACATCTAGCTCGCGCTAAGTAGATCTATGCTCCCTCCCCTCTTATAAAATAATTAATAAGCGAGAATAGAAAATATAATTAAAAATAAGACTGTGAAGTTAAACTTCGGACATCTTCGGTCAATTTTTTAAAGCGACCTCTTGGATCATTTGCTGATGTTAGGTAATGACGTTGGAACATTTCATTTCTCTTAAAGTTTAAAGTGCATAGAAGACAATAATTCCCTTCTCATGAACTCTTTCTCTTTAAAATGTTGATGGTCGTCTTAAACTGTAAACAGAAGAAAACATTTTTTTGTAGAAATTTGGTAATTAATAGACGAAAACAGCACTAAACGCTTTTTGGTAACCATAGGAAAAAACTAGTGCACAGAAGACAATAAATTCCTTCTCATGAACAAATAATAAAACAGCAACTAGTTATCAGTAGAGTCATCAACTGATTTCGGCTCCAATATATTCCAGACTTTAGGCGAAGCAGCCTACCAAATGAGCACTGTAGTGTTTTAGCTCACATATTAATACACATACATATCTAAATCAAAAACGGTTTTACTGACTAAAACTTAGCTATCCTAAGTCAAGAAACAGTCATGTTTTTCGCCTTATTTACTGAGACTTTGTTTATGATAATTGCTAATTTCTTGTTACTGTTGTATAGCCTAGCTGCATACACTTTTTTCGGTGTTCTGTTTTCTTGAGTTATTTGTCTAAATATGTATGGTTAAAACTGCCTATTTTAATGATTGTCAGACATTCACTTTGTACTTTAATATTCGTATTTCGGTCAAACTTTATCAAAATACGAGCTAAAGATTCTGATTAGAATACGAAATGTTTGTTTCAAAACAGCTTTGATTACAATCATTTTCACAAAATCGACACACAATTATTTTTTTTTTTAATTTAACATTTCCATTTGAAAGTGTAACAAGCTTCATTATAGTGTTGTCCACGATATCTCCTAATAAGAAAAACTATTACTTTGATATATAATTAATAATATACACGAAAAAATTCTTGATGTTGATTGGCTGAGAGCAGTGCAGTATTGTGGAAATTATTAGGAAAATTAGTGCAAATTTACTATGGCGCAAAAATTAAATTAAAAGGAGTTTTTTTTTTACAGGAGGGGGCAATTTCGAGCAAAAATGCCAAAACTCTGAACGTTAGAGAAGAAAACAAATTTTCGTGGGAATTTGTTGATTAATAAACAAAAACTACAGTAAACGTTTTTTTTTTGCAACCATGGGAAAAACTACGCCATTAAGGATTAAATATTTCACGGTTCCTTCGTAGTAAAGGGTGAACTCCGCTCTCTCGGTCTGAATGTTGGCACATTAGCGAACTGCTTCTGAAGACAGCTGCAATGTCGCTCCACCGGTGCTAGCTGACTCATCGTCTGGTTCTGCACCAACTGCCAAACCACCCTTATCTTTGCACGGACAAAACAACAGGGCGAACTCTTTACGGTAGACTTTGTTTGTGAGGCAATAAATAAACGGGTTGGCAACACTGTTGAACATACTCAAAGTCGAAGAGGCATTCACAACATCCCAACTGGTGAGGTTGAAGTTGAAAAGGATAAAAGCGATCTGACTGGGAAATATACAAACAAGAAGAACTAGAGCAACGGCAGCGCTCATTCTCGAAAGCATGATTTCTACCTGTCTGCGACTTTTCTGCGCCTGCGTTTGTGGCAGCTGCTGACCAATGATGTAGAACTTCAGATGGAAGTATGTGACTGAGATCACCAAAAAAGGAATAAACGCTGTATTGGTGCAGTACACAATGGTGAAGACCTGACTTGCCAGCATGTTCCCCATTAATGGCGTGTCAACGCAGATGGTCACAGGGCCAATATCTTTAGAAAAGGTCTGGAGTAGTGACGGCATTGTTACCACCAGAGTCACAGAAAACGACAGCGCCGCGTACATGAGAACCTTTCGAACGCTGAATAACACTTTGTACTTGACGGGCCGGGCTAGGGCGTACCAGCGCTCTATAGCCATGCACATGGCGATCGAGATGGAGTATTTTGCCAGGAGCCACACGAAAAAGTTTCGTTGAATCAGGAAGCAGAAGGCTCTCCCGAGTCCACCGGAAGGTATTGGCATTACCTCGTTACCAATCACAAACGACGGGGAAATGATGACAAAGAAGCCTTGGAAGAGAAAAGATTTCCCATTTAACTCACAACATATTGCATTACTACTACAATCTAACAAAAAAGATGTTAAATAATTACTTACCAATATAAATAATATTAGTTTAATAGAATACAATAAGGTAAAAAAAGAATTTAGTGTAGCTGAGATTGCATGTATTTACCATGGGCTGTTCTGCTAGAAAAACACACTTTAGTGATTTAAAATAATTTTCCATGTGTTGTCTTAATCAACTTTTAAAAACACGCGAACTGGTCTAAAATTCAAACCGATGAGAGATACTTTATTGCCAATTGATGACTATTTTAGTATCTCACTCGCTTATCCGATTGAACGATGCTCAAGTGTTGCCAATCTTAGAAGGTTCAAAGATAAATAGTGTTTCAGTTCACTTCGAAAGTAACAATCATAATTTTTTCGCGTTGGGAGAATTTTATACATTATCTCATAGAGTTGAAGTAGATGTGATTTTTTACAACTCAACATATTTGAAACTGAAATTAAGAAAAATACATATTGATAAGCTTGGTGAGCGCGAAAAAGTAAATGTATTGGTGAACCTACCAGTCGTGGTATCTACAATCGCCAACACGAGAACCAAAACGTTGTACGAATTTCTTAACATCGTCTTTTTCCTGAAAATCACGATACACAGCGCTCCGTTAAACAAAATGGAAAGAACGCCAACAATGGCGTACAAGGCGCGCCGTCCGGCTGGATTTTCTATGAACGTTTTACCAGCACCCCCCGCATCAGTGTCGTTAGTTGCCGAGCCGTCATGTGCGAATCCACTCATGATCCTACAAGTACAACATAAATGCAACATTTGAATTTGTTTTTTCATTATATAAAACTGTGTTTATGCAAAATTTATTGCTTTTCTAAATATCATAACTCATGTATGATCCGTAACTGTACGCTGCACTAGTAGTTTCGATACATTTTGTTGTTGCTTTAAGATCAAACGAATTTTGTTTCTCATATATTCGAAATGTATCAGAAATGAGTAAGGTTTCCGTCATTCTCTACACAGTTTGAAGGTCGTTTTAAAACTATTAAACGATGTTTTAGTTAAAGCAAGGTATTATCATCTAGATGCCAAAGGGAGTTTATTTTGCTTTCTTGTTCAAAATTTTAATTTTCGTCAGTGGTTGGCGTCGGTTTCAAACAGGAATCCACATCTTATTTTCAATTTTAACCATATGTCAACTACTGGCCTGCCATGCCGAAGTAAGAGATCCTTGGTAAGCGGAACACCTTTTATTTGCGTTTTGTAATAAACGTTTTGTCAAGTTTGGTAAGTTTAGGTAAGCCCAAACTGAAAGACCTTGAAAGTAAAGTATTGCATAAACCCATCTGACTGCTTCGTCAATTGTACACATTAAACGACTATCAGCTTTCTTATTCAAAGTTTAGGTTTCCGTATTGAGAACAATTGCTTATCTTTTAAAGCTTATTTCCTCCCTATTTTCTTAGAAAATGAAACCAAAATCTTATAACGGTTACTTTTCCTTTATAATACATGAAATATGAAGCATTTGTTGTTCTCATATAATTCAGTCGATATATATCAGTTAAGTATTCGTTATTAATAAAAATTTCTTATTTTTTGAACACCTGTTTAGAAAGCTGCAGTTCATTTATTGAGCTTTTGATTGATCTCTTGCCAAACTTTGCGCTTTTCAATTACCCGAAAGCGTTTCCTTTGTCATTAAAATATAATGATAAAGGAAACTAAAGTTGATAAACCAAATTTGGCTCACTGTGTTAGAAATTGCTTACTGTTTTTAACCAGTAATGTACTTCCGAACTGCAATACATCATAATGCATGTTTATCAAATCATTTGTTTTTTGCCTTTGTCAGATATTTTTACAATTTTTAGAGAAAAACAAAACCCATATAATCTGAGCTTTTCGCTGGTATGTTCCTAACCACAGCTCACTCGGTAAAATCTTTAAATTATCTATTTTCGCAGTAATAGAAAAGTTATTACATTACTTTTTGCTATTATATTTTAGCCTCGCCGCGTATCATTCTTTTTCTGTCACTCTTACAAAGTTGACATTCACAGATACGCACACAAGCAGCGATCTGCATCTCGTTTTATAGTTTCAAAGACCACCAATAAAAGCAACTCAAACTAGTTTTCACAAACGCGCAAAAAACTGATTCCAGACTAAGAGCAAAATGTAAAACAGTAGGGATATTTTTTTCATTTATATGGCATCTATATAATGAATTTTAGCTTATACCTGTACAAAAATACTTAAAATCTGTTCTTTTATGTTTAATTCAAACATAAAAGCATAGGCGATGTTCCTATTAAAAGGTCTCGCGAAAAAGAAAGCAATACCCTATTTAAATATTTATTATATAACATCCATCTCACTTCACATTCATCCACCCATCACGACATTGCGTTTAAAACAGAACTTGTCAAGCTAATGCAAAACATTTGAAAAATATCAAGGCGCAGTGTATTCAGCACTTTGAAACATCTAGATGTTTCACAAAATGCTTTTAGGTACTATCGCTCTCAGATTTTTATGTTACAAGTATACGTAAAAGCTCTTCGTATCAGTAAATGTGCGGCTCCTTAGCTGCAGGTTTATCTTTGGAGCAGCCAACAACTGTCAGAGCACACGTTTCTGTATTAGTAACTATAGCAAAACATGACAAAGCAGATCAAAATATAGTTTAGCAAGTCTGTTCAGGAAAAAATATAGAAAAGAAATAGTCACCTACTTACAAACGACAATTGCAGTTGAAACGAAGTACGTTTGCTGCTTGAGTCTTTCTTCTGATTTTTATAAATACGATAAATATTTAGAAAAACGTAACTGATGTTTCGTGAAAGTCCTTAAATGACCTTAGTTTGTATAGTTTATGTACCATCAAGTTTGGCCTTCCCTTGCAAGCCTTGTGTCCAATATAGTTGTATCCAATACATACATACAGTATGTGTGTTTTAAGAAACGGCTAGCGGGTTGTCTTTTTAATTTCCGCAGTAATAATTTACTTAGGAAACAAAAGTAAAAAACAGTTGACTGGACCTACAGTACGATTAGGTAATTACTCTTTAACGAGTAAGGTCATGGTAATGTGAACAAATTTCACTTGAGATACTTAGTCGCAGTAAAGTATTTTAAGTTCTCAGTTCTTCAAATGTTAGTGTTGATCTCTGTCACGAAATCCTGTCACGCATGACGTAACAATTGTAACAAACTCTAATTAGTTTAGTTCTAGACTGAAGAAGTAAAGGAAAGAAACAGTGAACCAGGTTTCCCTTCATAAATCATAACAATGGTGCCGACTCTCTTTTAACATGTCAAAAGAAGCAAAAGAAGAAATTGCAAGGCTAAAATCCGTTCGGGGTGCCTTCAAAGGGCATTGCACGAGAGATATTGAACTAGCAGAGCGACTGCTAAGTGCGGGCGAACAAGCAGATGAATCAGAACTGAAAGCACTTTCAGGACGACTAGACCGCCGAATGAGAGACATAGCAGAAAAGGATTCTGAAATTCAAAAGGGCCTAGCGATCGATGCTTTAGAAAAGGATATAGAAGACATGCTAAGCTTTCAAGATAACATTTCCGTATGGCAGGAGCGGATCAACAAATTCCTAAACACTGGCAGGAAATTACCGGTGAGATCAATCCATACTAATAACCCAACTGAATCAAGTGAATCACCTCATAAGTTACATATCAAATTGCCTGTAATCAGCATCAAAACATTTAACGGCAATCCGCTACAATGGCAAACATTCTGGGACTCTTTCAACAATGCAATTAACTTAAATCGTGAGTTGAGCGCAATTGAAAAAATGACTTATCTAATGGGATTGTTGGAAGGAGAAGCTGCGCGCGCAATCTCAGGCTTGCCATTGACGTCGGACAATTACGCTCGAGCAATAGAACTCTTGAAAGAACGATTTGGTAGAACACAAATAATAATTAACGCGCATATGGATGCACTCGCCAAAATACACCCACCAAATCTAGACACGAAGCATTTAAGAGAATTTTACGATAATTGTGAGAATAACATCCGAGGATTAGAGTCACTAGGCGTAGCTTCTGAAACTTATGGTAGCTTGCTAATACCAATTCTCCTGAAGAAATTACCCGCAGAGTTATGTTGCTTACTATTTAGAACACATCCAACAGCAGATAGTAATCTAAAAGAATTGAGAACAGCTCTAAAGGAAGAAATAGAAACGCGAGAAAAAGGATACAACCTAACGTCTCCAGGAACCTCACAATCCGCAGAAGAAGATCAACTGATTCCAACTATCGACGCATTATACACAGGAACATATCAACGCCAACCAAAGCAGGGGAATCAAAGAGAACAGCGACCAAAATCATGCAGCTATTGTAACGGAAACCACCCAGCTATCAGATGCGACAAAGTAGCTACAGTCGCAGAGAGACGGGAATTTCTCCATCGACACAAACGATGCTTCAACTGTTTAGGAGTCAACCACATTAAGCCTCAGTGCTTCTCCAAAAATCGATGCCTTAAATGCAAGAAAAAACACCATACATCAATCTGTAACGAACCACAACAACAAACCGCTAAACGGGAAGCAGCCAAACCAGAACACCAGCAGAAAAATGAACCAGAACCATTACCCAAGAACCCCCCTGCTAACGCCAACAAAGAACACGTCGGGGTAGCTCATGCACTTAATCCAAATACCCAAATCCTAATGCAATCTGCAATCGCCCAAGTTAGCAAGCACCCAAATGGACATTATCACCAAGCCAGACTACTTTTTGACACTGGATCACACAGAACATTCATCACAGAAGATATGAGAATCAAACTCAACCTAGAACCAGTATACAAAGAATCACTTCATGTAACCACATTCGGTTCGAACCAGAGCAAGAAAACCAATTATGACGTCGTCACATTTAACCTGCTGTCAAGAAAAGAAGACATTAGTATCAACGCCCTCGTTACCACAACCATTTGCCCACCGTTACAAAATACGAAAAATGTGACACTACCCATAGAATTCAAGCATCTTGAATTAGCCGAACCATTACATTCATCAGAGGAACGCAAAGTCGACATCCTGATCGGAAGCGACTATTACACTCACCTAATAACAGGGAAAATGAATCAGTCCAAAGACGAATCACTGCTAGCCACAGAAAGCAAGGTAGGGTGGCTTCTATCAGGTTCCATTCCCAAAACAATCTGCACCAATCACCCACCATGGGCCACCTCTAGTTACACAATTCATATAAATCAAGAAGATGAAAAACTCGATGAGTTACTTACAAAGTTTTGGGAAGTAAACGAAATACCAGAAATCCACACTCCAGAACATGAAAACGTGAGCGAGAAATTTTTGAAAACCATTCACTTCGATGAAGCATCAGGAACATACAATGTACAACTACCCTGGAAAAGCAACAAACAGGAACTTCCAACCAACTTTGAGCTAAGCAAACGACGCCTCAAAAGTCTCATTTTCAGTTTGAAGACAAAAGATCCAGCCCTTATCAGCAAATACAACAGTCAACTCATGGAGCAACTCGATCTGGGATTTATCGAAAAAGTGCAAGAGCCTACAAATGCAACAGTCATTCACTACATACCACACTTCCCAGTTTTCAAAGATAGTGCAACTACAAAAATGCGTATAGTTTATGACGCTTCAGCTAAAACGTCACCAAGCGCCCTTTGTCTAAACGACTGCCTGTATACTGGACCGAATTTGATACAAAATTTATCGAGCATTCTGATAAAATTCAGGAAACACAAAGTCGCCTTTGTAGCTGACATAGAGAAAGCCTTTCTTCAAATCGCGCTTCACCAGAACGACAGGGACGCAACTAGATTTCTCTGGTTGAAAGATATCAATAAATCCTTTGACGATGACAACATTCAGACATTCAGATTCCGGCGCGTACTCTTTGGAGCTGCACCGTCGCCATTCCTATTGAACGCTACTCTACAACATCACCTACACAGCAAAAGGGACTGGATCGCAGAGGACCTATCAGAAGTTCTCTACATGGACAACGTAGTCAGTGGCACTAGTACCGACACAAAAGCAAAAGAGTACTACAATAAATCTCGCAATTATCTAAAGGAGGCAGGAATGAACCTACGGCAATGGACCACCAATTCAATCAACCTGGACCAGAAGATTAAAGAAGACAAAACAGAAGCAAAAAAAGTTGTGAAAGTACTAGGACTAGTTTGGGACTCTGAAAACGATTCATTGTCACTTGCAATCGACAAACTCATAGAGGAAACAAAACACCTTCAGAACATCACAAAACGGAAAGCTCTAAGTATCGCGTCCAAACTTTTTGACCCGCTTGGCTTCGTAGAGCCAATCACAGTAAAGGCGAAAATTATGATCCAAGAACTATGGAAACTCAAGATAGGATGGGACGATAATCTCCCAGAAGAACAGAAAATCAAGTGGGAAAAATGGATAAGTGAACTCTGCAACCTGAAACCATTATCAATACAAAGACCATACCTTACAGACACATTCAAGGAAACTCAGTTACATATATTTTGCGACAGCAGCAAATACGCCTACGGAGCAGTGGCGTACTTCAGAGGAACCTCCGCAAATAATACTTCTACAGCATTTGTAATGACAAAAACCAAAGTTGCACCTGTAAAAACTCAAACACTACCACGGCTAGAACTATCAGCAGCACTTCTAGGCGCAAATATGTTGAAATATCTACAAGAGATACCCAGATTCCTAAGCAAAACGTGCAAGATCACCCTATGGAGTGATTCACAAATAGTCTTGTCATGGCTAACAACCAAAAAACAACTACAACAATATGTTGGCAGTAGAGTGGAAAAAATCAATCAAATCACATCAAGTCATACATGGAAATACTGCCCAACTTCAGAGAATCCAGCAGATCTACTAACACGCGGTCTCAGTACAGCGCAACTCAACGAGAACTTACAACTTTGGCTTCACGGTCCACCTTGGCTAACAAAATCA
>JAOBYF010021011.1:0-13177 GCA_025403605.1 Parazoanthus darwini
CTTGACAGCCCGAAAACAAAACGATTCAAATTCAAACGTAGATCATCAATTTCCTTTACGTTCTCGTTATCATATGAATTTCCTTGAAAAAATCTATGACATTCGGACACCAGACAGTATTTCCACTGTGCCTTACTTGGTGTAGTAAAGTCAACAAACAGAACTCTGCTGAAACAAAAAGTGTCGTTTGATAAGCTCTTAAACTTTGACAAACTTTTCTTCAGCTGTCATCTCGACTCAGTGCACACTGAAAACATGCGATTCCACGTTAAATATTTTCTCATCTATTCGTTGATTAGCCAATCAGCTTGCAAGATCCATCCCTACTATGCGGTTCTACCCCATATACATAGCATTGCTGTGTCCTACTTGAGAGATATGATGTAAACCACACCAGTGATTCAGAGAGGACTCCAAAACACTCGAGCTTTTCAGTATATGAGCATGATCAACAGTATCGAAATTTTCTTTCGAGTCGGTCAGAACCCCCTTTAACCATCCCCTTGTCAGTATTAAAGCAACATAAATCTAGAAAAGATGTTACAGTGGAATGAAGATGATGATGATTGGAAGGATGGAGGGATGGAAGGATGGATGTATAAAATGATACTGTTATTTATATTAGTCAGGATAATCCTTGCGGTAGTAACAGAAAAAGCTACTTACCAGTAAGATCCCTGACTGTCAGAAACACTATTCAGTTGAGTTTGCATATGTAAAAGATAGAAAGTGCATTAAATTGAAATCTACCTATTTACCAAGTTAAGATTTTTTTTTCCAAATTCTCATATACTAAAGGAACAATATCCATCTGAGCGATAGTGATCATCCGATTGTTTGGACCTTTGACTATCGTCCCAACTGCTTGAACACAATTGGAAAGGAATGGAGAAATTGGGACTTCCTGAACGGATGTATTAAAACTAGGTTTTAAATGATTTATTATTGAACACTCCCACATGGTCTAGCGGTGAGGATTTCTGGCTTTCACCCAGGCGGCCCGGGTTCGACTCCCGGTGTGGGAAGACTTTTTGGCCCTTAAAACTCAAGTTGTTTATGTCTTGCGCGTACTGAGACGTAGTGCCAAGTTGTTAAACCATGAAAGTTTGCTTATCGACTATGAACAAAAGGTTCTTTTTGAACTTCTGATGATATTTCGATTCCCACTTCTTGCACCTGGAAGGCAATTAAAAAGAGCATGTAGTTACTGCGTCCAATATTTTCATATGACTGAAAGGTGCCTTTTTAATCAAACGGAAGAAGACCACCCTTGTCGTATTTCATTCTTCCTTGTAAAATGTTGTAACAGAAAGGTATAAGTAAATTGTTGCTGTTGTTGATGTTGTTAAATTTGTTGTTGTTGTTGCTGCTGTTGTTTCTGATCCTGTTGTTGCTGATAACTAACTTGGGCCTCCGTAGCCGCCAAGGGTTCGCATGGTCCATTTGGAAAGTAAAACTCGTCTTAGAAAGCGAGTTGCTCATAATAAAAGATGGGGGATAACTCATGTGGTAGAACGCGTGCTGTACGAGGATCAGTTCACATACCATCCACGTTCCGCCATTTGTGTATTCTTTGGTGATGAATGTTTCACCCTGGCCGTACTGAAGACAGTTTCTGTAGACTGTCGGAATATCTTCGCAAAGAATCTAACAGAAAGTGAGGGAAATCGGTCATATTTTTCAATTCAAAAGCTGCGGACACTAAAACTCGGATTTCGCGGACTTTTCCTTACAAAAGGAGTGTTCTCGTAAAAGAAAAATCCCCGACGTCCCAATGTCGATGTTGCGAACTGTTTTTTTTGTCGCTTTTACTTTTAACCATTAATTTGCTTACCATTCACAATCGTAAAATTTAACTTACAGGGGAGTAACTATTGCGAAGTCTTTTTGCCAGTTTCGTTTGATTTCATCTTGTCACGTATTTGTCATTAGGCAGTTGCAACTGTATTATTAGAAATCGCAAAAGGACAGACTGGAGTCATGCGAGCGATATCAAAATTGGACGATGACGAAACGAGTATGATAACAGACAGAATTGTATAGGACTGATTTATCAAGATAATCAAAGGAATACTAATGTAGGATACAGATATCATCGATCTGAAGAAATCGCATTTTTAGAGGTGACTTTTTGTAGTACTAGTGCTGAATTTTTTGTTTGGGGGTTTTATTCGTGAGCCAAATGACAGTCTGTGATTGGCTCGATTAGGTGTCCATTTACAGACTTGCAAAGAAGACAAGTGGAAGATAAATCTGTAAATAACAGCATACCGACCAAACTTAAGGCAATTGCAAATTGGAAGAGTCTAAAAGGTGTTTGTTCGTCGTGTTAACGAGGTGTTACTCTTAAACAAATAAACGTTTTCCAAAAGAAAATGACAGTGGCTTTACCGGATCAAAAATCGGCGAGTTTTTATGTTTGATGTTGCTACGAAAGCTGGTTACAACGAGCTTCCCACATGGTCTAGCGGTTAGGATTTCTGGCTTTCACCCAGGCGGCCCGGGTTCGACTCCCGGTGTGGGAAAATGTTTTTGCCCTTAAAAAGTCGAGTTCCTCAGGTTTCTCTCGTATCGAATGAGGTGGAGTTTGTAAACTGTAACAATTTGATTTTCACTACTTATTTTAGACTAACCACCTCACACGAGGAGGACTTTGAACAAATTTTTGTTTGACTTTTTGTTAACATTTTGACTGCCTCTTCACTGCACAATGCAGGAAAATTAGGTACGGCGTATGATTTTGCATTGAACGGCAATCAAAGTAGAGTTTTTCTACTTTATTTTCGATTTATTTGAGCTGCATTCATTGTCTTCCTGTAAAAGGTAACTTTTTTTATCAAACGCACTAATACTTTTTTTGTCTGTATTTCATTTTCCTTACTGCGAATTAACTGTCAATGTAATTTATATAGATATAAACACAAAGTTTGTTGTCAAGGTTGTCGTTGTTCTTGTTTACAAATTTCGTTGTTCTTGTTGTTGGTTTTGATAGGAAAATTGCTTTAATTGCACAAGTGCCCGGATCCTCCAGGATCATTTTCGTTTTTTACTAGGTGAATCCTTGTTGGTCTTAAAACATCTATGAAAGTTTTTTATACTTAAAGCGGGGGATTAGCTCATATGGTAGAGCGCATGCATTGCATACATGAGATGCCGGGATCAAAGCCCGGATCCTCCACTTTAATTTTTGTGTTCTTTGGTGATGAATTCTTCCTAGCCTGAAAACGTCTACCAAAGCAATTCACCGTGCAATTTGGTATAAAGACTCGCGAGCATAAGTTATTTTTGGGGTAAGCACACGCACCTCTTGACGCCCCTTATCGAGAATCGCGAAAATGTTTGGATATTTTGAGTTTTAAGTGGTTCAAATGAAAAAACACACAACGCGAAGTTCCTTCTTTCCAAATGTTCTTTCTAGTTTTCAACAAGCAGTATTTTGATTTTACCGTTTCTTTAAGTGAAGTTCGGAACATGAGACGGTAAACTAATAATGCCAAGAAAGTCAACTATAATACAAATAATTACATAGCCAAGACTCTTATGTAAAACCAGTCAATTGTTTCCTGCAGAACCGATAAAGTAAAGTACATTTGTAAACAAAGTTGTTGCCCAAATCTCCAAAAAATGAGGACGTGCATTGAAAAAACAAATTGATCCAAAATTTTATATAAATTGAATAAACAGTTATCCCAGTCTTTATAGTCATATTCATCGTCGGTTTAACCCTTGTTTGCCGAATGACTGGCTTTCCTCACACGCCTTTACTTTCCTTGGCTTGAACGACCTCTGTGGTTAATGGACAAATAGTTTCACTTCAAGAAATAATGCTGGAATATTTATTTGGTTTTTGAAACCACGCAACTGCTTCTAAAAACCTTTTGTACATTGACAAGCTCAAAAACTGAGCAAGCTTATGTCTAACTGCATATACAAAATGTGTTCGTAAAGACAGAGACGCTATTGCACGATTCGTTGGTCTGGCCGTAAACCATCTAAATCATATAATTTGTAACTAGCCTTTCTCATGTGCAGATAAATGAAACTTGTTAGCTTGGCTAGGGCTTTGGATCTTCGTCCTTCTGAATACACGAAACGCAAAGTTGTCCATCTCGGTTTTATGGTTTTTTACTTTAAAATTTGTAACGCACGGTTTCACAAGTGGTGTGTATATCGAGTATACGACTGTTTATGTCTTGTTTCCGAACATGCGCACTCACTTCTTAGATTTGTTTTTCACCAATTACATTTCAGATATCACCAATACCACGTTATAACAAAGCTGCAGCCGTAAAATAGTGAATAAAACAACGGAAAACAGAACCAATAATTATCCTTTATTGACGAAATAAGATCCAGTATGTGATTTATTATTTTTTGTCTTAATCAACTGGATGAATCAGATCCTACATTATCATCCTTTCATGTTAGCGATCGCAAGTTATCTGTCAATTGAACAGTGCATATATTTGTATACAGATTTCATTTCATAAATATTTCGTTGATTTGTTATCCGAGATGTTTTATACCGTTTGAAACCCGTATATGCTTTTGGTTTGTTTTTACAGTCTTGTCGAACATCTTATTCCAACTATTAAAAACATTAATGCAACGAAACTAACTGTTACGTGTTACATGCAATTTTTTTTTGTAGAACTTCTCAAACTTTTAACTGAATAAAAAATTCGCGAAAGTGTCATTTGCCTTGGGCACAAATATACTCTTCTCCATGAAATATTTTAGCTCTAAAGATTTTTGTGTTGTCATTTGTCACGCATTGCGTTTGCTGTCACATAAAGATAAGCTTGTAACGCAATGCTTCGACCTCGTGCCCAGGGCCCACATTCTTATCTGGCCTGGGTGAAACTTTGGTGATGTTGCATTTTGCGCAGTTTCTTTTTCTGTCACGTCGTGTTTACGTCATGCATTGGTTTGGTAATCCGTTACTTGATACTACCTTTCGATGGAACCACTGATTCTCATCCAAGTCTCGGCTATCGAACACGAAACCCTAACCATAGCCTGCGGGCAGGCTCTCCTTGTGGTTTGGGGAAAAAGTTTGGGGAAAGAAGAAAAGAGATGCTGAGAGCGGAGGGCGGAATGGGGCGACTCTTTATTTTCTTTGCCCAAACAATATCCCCAAAAACCGCAAGGAGAGCCTGCCCGCAGGATACCCCAACCAATAAGACAAACCTCGGCTGAATTAATGGTCGGGCCCGGTATAACTAGCTCTAAGACTATCAGATGTCATTTCCTGAACGTTACGGTCATGGTCAAGTAAACATTGTCAAGTTTCGCTTTGGTCTGTTGATGTCATGTGCTTCAACAAGTAAAATTTGTCTTGTGCAGAACGTCTTATCAACGGTAGTAATTATATAATCAGGGCTCGATTTTTACGGTCGTCCGGTCGTTAGAGACGGCTGAAATCCTCGTGGGCCAACCAAGAGTATTAGCTTAGTCGTCCTTTGGACGACTGGAACCAACGGATTGATATATGTTACAAAGTAATTTGGTTTGACCTTACTTCTAGTTTAAATGGAAAAAAGTATAAAACACGCTAAACACCTATTATAGCTGTTTGAGTCACTTTTATTTAGGACGACTTCAACTTTTGTGGGACGAATGAAAAATAAATCTTGGTTGCCCCATGTACAACAAGTAATTTCCTTAAAATCGAGCCCTGATAATCATGCATCTTTAGCAAAGGAGCTTTATTCTGACAACTATGTTTGTCACGTTGTGCAAAGTTAATTACAGCCAACGTCTAATCGCTGTCACGTTTTTCTCATAATATTGCTAATACATTTTGTCATGCACTTAAGACTTTCTACATGGTGTGAAATTGTTCCGCTTAAAGCATTATCTTGTTACGCTGTTATCTTGCGTGTCACGCAATCCACCCCGGTGTTTCGTTGTCACGTGGTAGCAATGTACATCAGCGCCGATATGACAGCTATAGCGGCAGCAGTTAAGAGCACGGTTCGTCCATGGCGAACAAACAGTGACGGTTGCTGGATTTCTTCTAATTGCTTCCTCGGTCGGCGCTTTTTCCCTCTTTGTTTTCTTTCAAACTTCTCAAGTTCCTCCTTGATAAAGAAGAAAAAAGCAGTAGATATTTCTTTATCGTCTCAAACACACGAATCAAGCTCCCAAACTGGCAGAAATCAAGAACTTATAAAAGAACAAAGGTTTGAATACATCAGTTTTTCATATCTTGTTTTTCTCCCTCTACTGTGTAAGGTCAACTGTGTGATATTTTTTGGTCAAAAAAAGAACACGGGATGCCAAAAAAAAGCGAGGTTCTTGAGGCGCCATGTTGGAAATTTCTTAGCGTGTCTCTTGCTGCAACTCACGCACGCGCAGCTGCTACTCCGACTTACTTGTTGTCTCGCTGTTGGACTAAAAAAAGCAATCTCGTTCCAAATTTTACGCTTTTATTCGGCCTGCGGCAGAAACGGAGGGAGCTGGGCCGAGGAAAGACACACACTAACACACGCGCAGTAACGACACTCACAATACACTGACAATCCCTTCGTCTTTGATAATCCCTTCGTCTTTACCGCAGGTCAGATAAAACGTGGGCTCAGGAAAGAGACAAAACAGACCATTACTGTTACACTCTTTACCTGTTGGGCTTTCAGTTCTTGTTCTCGCTTCGCTCTCTCTGCTTCGGTTTCAAACTTCTTACTCTCGGCCAATGAAGTCTTGCATACTTCGTCACACTCCAGGTTTGCAGCACCGGACTGAACAATGTGACAAGGGAATTCCTTCAAATATTATCACGTGCAAGTTAGTAACAAAAACGTATTGTAAATATTTTGCTAGTTACAGCTGCTAACGAAACGATTCAACCAGAACAGCACACAGTTACATGTTTCGTCCTCTGCTTGCCTTCTGAAATTTCATGATCTTTTCCATGAACTTTCCCAGTTTTCCATGACCTAATTTTGACCATCTTGGCGATACCAAAACCTTTTTTTGGTTTGAACTTTTTCCAGCACAGTAACAAGTTCAAGAAGGGTGACAGATTGTCTTTAGGAAATAGAGATACTTCTTTACCCATAAAACTAGTCTCATACAAAGAAATTAGCTCTCTGAAAGCAAACTGAATCCCTTTCTGCTTTCTCCTCGCTCATAAAAATCAATAACCCATATTTTTGAGAATAATTTTTGTTATTTTGTAACTCTCAATGAACCAAATCAACGCTCCATAAATTTGCAGGTCTGGAATTACTTTGTACAATTCCAAGACTTTCCATGTTTTCCAAGGCTCGCTTAAACCTTGTACAATTAAAGTCTTAGTTGTACCTTAAACAAGATGCATCAGCTCCAAGCAAACATTAATTAAAGAATATCCACGTGCACACCTGATCTGCAATTAAGACAACAAATTGGTTACCTTCTTTTTACGACGACAACGACATCTGACTGACGCCTTCTTGGTGCATTGCGTGGGATTTGGACACGAGCCCGGGTGACAGATGGCTGTACAGCGGTGTCCACAAGGCAAGTTCTTTGGGCATTGGTTCTTACATGACAAGAGCTGATCACGTGAACTCTCATCTGCTGACGTCAGCTCACTGCGTGGGTTAAACAGAAACAGGCAAACTGACACATTGGCTTCTTCAGACTTCATCGACATAATCAAAGCTACAAAGATCTATAAAGATTACAAAATATAGTATAATTTTAACCTTGTCAGTGGTATAAATTGTAAGTGTTTACACTCAACGAAAGTGCCGCGAGAATCGTTTAGTATTTCATTGCTCGATCGCAGGTTGGGGATGTATCTGACCAACTGGACATCAGATCGCCGATAATCTTGGAACTTCCACTCCTTAGCCTGTGAACAGGCTCTCTGGCGAAAAAAAGTGGAAACGCGAGGGGAGAAAAAAAAATCGAAGAGGAGTGGAAATGGGGAGGGAAGAGGAAGAGAAGAGAGGTCCCCCCCCCCTCAAGTTTTCCCCCTATTCTCGCCGGAGAACCTTTTTTCAGGTTTTCATTCCCCACGGCTCCGAGAATGTTGAGTATACACAGTCTCCAACTGACAGTGACACCCACCTGAAATTACTTTACACAGTCTGTGACTGACAGTGACACCCAGCCGCACTGAACTTACACAGTCTGTGACTGACAGTGACACCCAGCTGCACTGAACATAGTCTGTGACTGACAGTGACACTCACCTGCATTGAACATACACAGTCATCAACTGACAGTGACATCTTTGCTTCACCATTTGTTTGCAGTCTTCGCACTCGCCTACAACCCGAAGACAAGGATTATTTCTTAGAAAAAGTACAAGCTTGAGTACAGTGCAGTGGATGGCACAAAAAACTTGGATATATCGGCAACTAAATTTTCATAAAATTTTTAATAACGCCAAAAAGGGAATAGAATTACGGTATAACGCTCAAGGAAAAAATGTTTTGAAAAAAGGAAAGTTTGGGATACCCACAGGAGACTCCGCAGTTTTTCGACCTTGTTTATCTCAGTTCTTCAGCTATGTTTGGCTCATTGTTTATCACTGATTTGTCGTACGGTTTATCTCGTAGAACTTTGCTTTAATATCTTTTCATCCCTGCTATCTAGATAA
Source organism: Parazoanthus darwini (assembly GCA_025403605.1). Lineage (NCBI taxonomy): Eukaryota > Metazoa > Cnidaria > Anthozoa > Zoantharia > Parazoanthidae > Parazoanthus > Parazoanthus darwini. The sequence continues at coordinate 8,594 of JAOBYF010021011.1, forward strand.
CTTTCTTTCCCTTCACCTGCAGATACTCTTCTTTTTTACCTCGATTAAATGTTGAAAATGACCGTTTGAAAAAAAAAAAAGGAGATAGGAAACTGCAAATGATGGACTATTGGACGATTTTAAGCAATAGGGACAGAATTCTTGGTCGACAAGTCTCCAAGCCATCAAAGCGTACCTGGATGGCAGGGCCGTAGGCATTCATGAACACAGTCCGGATGACGAGGTCTACTGCAGTGCTCTTCACACGGAGTACATTCTTCTCCAGCCTAAAAAAAAAACAATTTAATTTTTTTTCAATTTAAGGAATTAATCTATACACATATACTCGAACCTTGCTTGGCTTATATTTTCTTCAAGGTCCCCACTCACTGTTTGAGTGAAAAAACGTGGGAGTTACAAACTTTTGCTACCCTGCGAGCAGAGTTCCTTCATTTTCTTTGCTCGCCGCCGGTAAAAATTCAGTAGAGGTAAGTTGGCACAGATACATATCCCAAGAGCTTGTCAGTCGTGGAAATGCTGAAGCTTGGAAAAGTTATCAGCGAAAAGTGCGAAGAAATCGAACTATCAAGTTTTAGCCTTGAGGACATGCGATGGTGTAGCAAACCCATTACTGCGGAGTTTGTTGTGGAAAAGGAGCCATTTGGTAAGGGGGGATTTCGGTTGGCCTTCAAAGCCAAAAGTAACACCCCAAATTTCAAAGGAAAAACTTGGGTTGTGAAGAAATATCTTAATTCATCCATTGAGGCCATCAAAGCTCTTGGGCAAGATGTTGAGCAGCAATCGAAAAAGGTAGTGCAAATGCACATGTTGGCCAAAAACATTTGCCTAAAGCTTGAACAGGAGCTAAAGAAGCAAGATGTTTTGGAAGAATATGGCAACACATTGAAATATAATGTGATATATCTAGGAAGATTACCTAATGAACTTGGTGACTATCAGTGGGTCACTGTGGAGGAATTTATTGAAGGTGACTTTCAAAAATATATGAATAACAACGGAATAGTGTGTGGAGACAATTCTGAAATTCGCCAAAAGTGTGAAAGCTTGGCACACTATTCATTTGAATTGTCAGTCGAACAGCTGATGATTGTTGGCATGCAGGGAAGTGGCCATATCCTTTTTGATCCTGAGATCGCTTCAACACAGCTACAAACTGATGGTGAAGTGCTTTTCGCAACTGGGAATCTTTCAACACAAGCAATTAACCACTTCAAAATTCGACACAACTGCAATGATTATTGCAAACTTCTTGGGCTTTCGGAAATCCCATCTTATAGTCAAAACTAACACAGCCTTGATTTACGACAAATGAAGAACTGCTAGTTTCTTACTAGATTTTTAACTGGAAGGATGGGTATGCCTTTTTTAAGGAGGAAAGGTATACATTATGGAGTATGCCGGAAAGCAAATTTGTCTAGGCTCTAGCTGCTGTTTATGATCGACATCATGAATGAAAAACATTTGTGAGAATTTCGGATTTTTCATTTGTCTTTTGACTTAGAGCTCTGGTATAGATGATAAATTTGGCCAATGCCCATTGATTACACTGGACTCTTTTTGCTTTTTGTTTTAAGGGCTCAATATTACAAACATTTTGGGTTGTTCCCATCTTTTAAATAATTATGTACTGGCCCAACAAATGTTACACTAGCCCAATGAATTCTCACTAATTCTATGATTAAAATGCGATGACAGTGTGTCTCGTTTCATCCTCAACCTTGTTGGCTTATTAATTCAAATTTTAAAAGAGATTTAAAATTTTTGTTTGTATATCAATATATAAAAACAATTGAATTTGAAAAGTACTTTATGAATTGGGCCTTTACTGGACAAAAGAAACAAAGGCCATCAGGCCTCAGTTAATGTTGAGCCCTGTTACAGTTGCCATAATATTAATATTTGGACCTAACAAAGCTGATAGTGTTTACCAATTACATAGAGAATGTTTTTACAAACATTCTTGATAGTCTTTTGGTCAACTGTTTACTCAGTAGGCAAACAAGAAGACAGAATTCTTGTTCTTCAAACTAGACAAAATGCATTATAAATGAAAAGACAAGAATTTGATAAAATTGTGTTTATTATTGAAGCCTGATTGTGGCCTAAATGTCAGAACTTGATAGTTGTAGTCAGTGAGTTGAGATGTATTAACAAAATTTTGCATACTAGGCACTTTACAGCTGACAATGATAAGGATTACAAATACAGTTATAACTTAGAAAATCTGTATTGGAAACTAGTTGTATTTGTTATGTTTATACAAGTTGTCGTTAATGTTTCTGGTAATCATTTTTTTTCGATGTACCAGTATTTACAAAAGGACATATTCTGCTTTATGCAATATAACAAAATATTGTTTCACTTGCTACATGAAAAAAAAAAAGCTGAATAGCTAGGTGCACTTCAAGTTGTTACTGGTTGAAGCATTTTTCCATGTTTGTATTTTATTTATGGAATTTTTTGGGTTGTACATGTAGTTTCTGTCAGTGACTGCATCGTTTTAGAAAACAAGAAGTGAAGAACTTTGTTCACCCTGTTGACACATTTGGTATTAATAAGTAAACGTTTTTAATTGAACTTTTTGAACTAGTTATAATAATAAAGCATTATCAAATTTATTACAACCGCTTGTACACTGTTGTCATCAATGTATACTATCTTGACTAGCTAAGGTTTTCATGAACAAAATTGTTCTTTAAATAAAGATATGCATTTCTGCAATCCTTTGCTTCAATGGCTTCAACATCTGGGATGAGTCGCTGGCATTCCATCCGAAATGCTGGCTCAAGGTAGTCATCTTCAACATCCAGAACACCTGAACATTCGGCTACTTCCTGAAGTTGATCATCTGTGATGGGAAAACCTATTGATACAAGTTGTACAACCTTTTGTGAAACATCTTTTTGAAATACTCTTAGTGAGTAGCATACCATTGGTAGTTATTCATTTTTAAGTCGCACCAATTTTCAGGAAATTTCAAAATTTGAAGAGGAATGTTGTTCCAAATTAGGGGTTGTGGCTTAAAATTGAGTTTTTCCAGAAACAAAACTTTTGACATTTAAAATTCATGACTATATACAATAATTCATGATTAAGTCGCATGAGAACACAACATTTAACAACAGTGTAATTGGTTTTAACTTTTGTAATTAATGGCAGCTCTTAAAATAGCTGTTTGTCATTCTCTTCTACATTACTACTGAAACTATCTAATAAAAATGATTTTTTTTATATAATTACCACATTGCTCAAGGCCATATTCTTCAGGAAAACTATAGATGTGATTTGGTATTCCAGAAGGCAGAGCACTCTCTTTCTGAGGTCTGATACGGTGGCTGTTCCACACAGAATCCTTGAATGTATTGACTTCTCGTTGCAAAAGTGGTATCATTATATAGGAGAGGAGCATCCTGTGGAGAGCAGGATATAACAAAGACAAATTAAAAATAATGGATTATTTAAAAACTGTCAAATGTCCTTGAGCAGTTCTTGTTCTTTGATTACCATAAATGTTATTGTAACTGCCGTATTTGACTGAGTAAATGTCAACCCAACAGGTGTAACACATCTGGTCAAAGTTTGGGGTTGGCTCTTTACTTGGCAAAATTTCCATAAATAATAGCTCTCCAAAATACTGATGCATGATAACACATGTAGCTCTGAAATGTGACACAAATTCATAATAATAGTAGCTCTTTGAAAATGTAACACAAATAAATACATGAACCACTCACCCTTTCAGAACCACAATCTACCAAAAAGTCAAAAGTTCAAGCACAAAATTCCATTGTTTTCAGAAATGAAGTTTTACCCTTTTGCAATGAATTTATAAGCCTTTTTCGCCTTGACCATGCTTGATTTTTTACAATATTATTTACAGAGAACACAACTTTCCTCAATTCAATTGGGGAATGCTCAGGTTTTCTGAAAATTATTGTGCCCACAGTCTAAAGCACAGACTGAGGTAGTTCAACTTCTTGGCCCCAGGCTTCCCAGGATACAAGTGCCATTGAGATCTCCAAAGTTTTATAACTAATTTTGGTTTTCCATGCTTTTTGAAGGATTTCAGTGATCAAGAATGCAGATTAATACATTTATTCTGGGAAAGAATATACTAACAGTTCTTGAAAAAATTAAGATTGGCACAGGATTTTCACAGCAACTATTTCAGTTCAAAACACCCCACGCCATGTACAAGAAATAATTTTGTCTGAAAAGGAGGGTGGGCATTTTCTCAAGTATCCCAGGCACCTACTGGGTAAGGTACTGTAGTTGGTAAAGAACATATTGCTACTGCCACGCAGTACACCTCACCTGTCATGTTCACTGTTGGGATTATAATAGCAATGCTCCTTCAGCCAGCTTAAGTGTACCTTGAAGTATTTCTCTAACCTTTCATGTAGCTCTTTCCACCACCTTTCAATCTTTAATTTAAAAATACATTGTAATTGTAAATTATTAGATTTTTTTTAATCAATGAAATTTACTAACTGTCTTCTTACAGCAGTACTATATAAGAAAAGATAATATAAAAAAAGGTTGTGTTTACACCACAGAAATAGTATACAGTATATGAATAATAGT